>JAVQKC010078398.1:0-33215 GCA_036025475.1 Philypnodon macrostomus | reverse complement strand
AAGCTGGATAAACAAATAAATAAACAGCAAATAACCTAAACCTCCCCTCGAACAGGCGGAGTCAGAGGGTCATGCCCATGCCAATCAGAAGGGCTGGCAGCAGGTCAGCCCAGGTTTATTGTGGTAATAACTCAAAAAATCTTTGCCGGAACTTTTTAAACTTTTCTAGACAGTTACATATAATGAAGATGCTGAACTAGATTGAGTTTGGTACTTCTACGATTAATGACAATTAATTAATTAATGCCCTGAAGCACTTTAATTCAGCCAATAATCCTGCTGAACATAGCAGGTAGTGTAGGTCTAGTTGTTGATTAGTATTGACCAAAACTGTTTATATGGGTCTGTTGTTTATCATATATAAAATATTCTGCAAACATAATGTACTGATATAATGTTCAATTCAATAGATTTTTTTTGTATAGTCCTATATAACAACACAATTGCCTCAGAGAGCTTCACAGAAAGAGATGTATGTAAACAATAAACAAGGTCATTGCAAACAATTAAAAATGTTAATAGACAATCAAACACACAAACAAAAGGACTGACCCAGGACATCCCCTGTCCTTAGACCCTCAATCACAATAAGGAAAAACTCCCAAAAAATCATTTTATGGGAAAAAAAAGAATCCTTAGAGAGAACCACATGATAGAGGGATCCACTCCCAGGACGGACAGGCTATAGATGTGTCCAGGACTGATTGATGAGATCCTTGTGCTGAGAGTGCTCAATATGTGTGTATGAATGCAGCAGTTTTAGGGGTACATCCAATTTAATGAGGAGAGATGCAGCAGGTTTGGTTGGGGCTGGCGGGATAGGAAAGTGCTCTGTGCACCATACTTCCCCCAGCATCTAGCTCCTAATGCAGCGTAGCTCATCTATCTCTGAGAAAGAACTCTGAGATCCACCCTGTTCTTCAACTGTCCTGGACATGGTCTCATAAAAAAAGGTTTTGAGTCGAACCTTGATGGAAAGGCCTCTCTGACATGAGCTGGAAGATGATTCTATGAAGCAGGAGCTTGGAAACTAAAGGCTCTTCCTCCAACAGTACTTTTAGAAATCATTGGCACCACTAATAAACCTGTATTTTGAGAGAGAAGAGCGAGGTTTGGATGACATGGTAGGATAGGATCCTTGAGATTCTGGCTATGTTGAGTAAATGAAAAAATGCTGCTTTACATGCTTGGCTTATATGAGCTATATAAAAAAGATCTTGATCAATTAAAACTCCAAGGTTTCTTACAGTGGAGCTTGAAGCTATACTAACACCATCAAGAGAGACCATATGGTCAGTGACTCTGTCTCTTACATGTTTAGGACCTAGTAGGATCACTTCTGTCTTTTCTGGGTTCAGAAGCAGGTAGTTATTTGTCATCCAGGTCTTAATGTCTTTCATACATGCTCCTAGCATTTCTACTTCGTTGGTTTGGCTTGGTTTCATTGAAAGGTATAACTGTGTATCGTCTGCATAACAATGGTGTTACAGAACAACACAAGCCCTCGTTTACAACAGAACCCGTCCATGTACTATTGTTCCATAATGCGTAGGCCTCGGTTACTCTTTGTATTTCTGTGTCCTCTAAATGTGCACTGAACACAGACATATTATCTCGAGATGAGTCAAGCTGTAGAATCTGTTTAGACTAGTTCGTCCCACATCGAGTCCCACAAAGAGTAAACGTAAGCATGCTGGTGCCTTCAAAGACCAAACCATCTCTGTTTAGTTTGCCTGCCCACAGTGATCATATTCATGCATGAGTCATCTTCAGAGTATCTGTCTGTGCATTCGCCAGTCTGACAGCCATATGTGTTTATTCAAATTGACAGAAGAAAGTTCGTGAGCCATATTTCTATTGTACTTCACACTCTCTCTGTTTATTTTTTCCAGCGTCCACAGACAGGACTATAGGCCCCATTCCTCCAGATTACGTGGAGATTGCCATATATTGTGCCGGTGTTTTTCTCATCGCCTGCATGGTAGTCATCGTGGTGGTGTGCCGAATGAGGAATACGGCCAAGAAAACAGACTTCGGGGGACAACCCGCAGTCCACAAACTGAGCAAACAGATACCCCTCCGCCGCCAGGTAACAGAAAGTAGATAAAGAGTTCAAACGGCATCTAACACTTTCTAGAGGAGACACCTTAAACACATACAGTATATCGTTCAAAATAGATTTCAGTCAATTGAAGTCCAACATCACAGATTCAGCATATTAAGTAACCAGTTCTAAACTATGACTAAGCTAGCTCTAAACCAGGTACAAGCTGTCCAAACCCAGGACTATGTAGTGATCCATAAATCTGATAAGAACAGAAATAACTGCCTCTAATCAACTAAATCAACACTTAAACTGCAAAAGACAAAAAATGCATACCTGTACCACAATTTAAGAACCTCTTCAAATAACATATTCATTAACCTTCACATATGGGACAATATACAATAATATCATTTATCACAATAAAATCACTGACAATTCATTTATCGTGGCAAGTTTTTTATTATTGTGATAATCTTGTGATATTGGCCTATAGGAAAAACTGTGCAATAACAAAATATTAGTTTCAGCCTATAATAAAATGTACTGTTGTGAATCCAAGGCCTTTTTTAAACTTCTACACATTCTTAATTAATTATCGTGATATTATTATTCATTATTATGGCCAAGATAATTGTGACCAAAAATCAATATCGTCCCATGCCTGCTTTCACATTAAGCAGCCACAGCATTTTAGTTAAGTTTGTATGGCATTAAAACAGTTTAACCACAGTCCATTTTCCAAAGGTATTTTAAACAATACACCTCCAGCCATAGTTAAAAAGGCATGCATTTCTGAGCAAGTTAGCACAGTGGCTGCCTGAAACCGGCAAAAGATTTGTGTCTATGTTCGAGCAATGCTTCTGCCTCAAGGGAAATTAAAATCTACACTCCCAAGGTACAAAAGTGTTGGATTTCTTTCTGTGGAGAGTCTCCAAAGAATCCAGTGTCAAGGTAAGGTTAGAGTGACGAGCACAAAGATAAGTCCTGCTGACAGTGGTCGAAAGAAGTCGCACCCATTCATCTCAATAATTGTTGTTTTTAACTTTGTAATGGCGTTTGCTGCCCTAGAGGTAAATTCTTTTAAAAGGGAACTAAAGAGAAGTGGTAATGTCTATAAACACTGCTGCTAAATTGACTCCTCTAGAGATGCCCAAGATGTTGTTGGACTCTTGAACCCAGACTTTGGTGATCAGCCAATCCGTTCTTTTCTACAGGTTTCAGCAGATTCAAGCTCGTCTATGAACTCAAATACACCGCTAGTGAGAATAACAACGAGAAGAAGTTCTGCGCATGACGACCCGATACCAGAGTATGACCTTCCTGAAGATCCTCGATGGGAGTTTTCTCGGGACAGGTGGGTGGTTTTTGTGTTGACTTTTATTGTATGTATTGGTGATGTTGTCAACATGCACTGGGACTCAAATGTAAAAATGAAAATATCAAAATCTCTAGTTAGGACTCGGCCCTCTAACAAGAACATACAACTAAGCTAAAGCAATTTACTACCACATCATATGAAGAACAATACAATTCCATTCAGTGCTCGGCTAAACACTTTCTTTGTATTATGAGCAGCCATTAAATTGCTGTGAATTGGCCAAATAGCTACGAAAGCGCTCAACTCAAGAACATTTGATTGGCCAAAGCTTTATGTGTTGTGTTGTGCAATGTATAGCCATTTGTATTCTCAAATGTTGCTACGCTAGCCTTTGCTAACCTGCAGAGTCATGTGAAAAGTCTTGGTAGCCTTGTGAGTACTACACCCTGGTCCACAAAGCCAATACTATTAATCAAACATTACATAATGTATTGATAGACCCAGATGAGTGTAGTGTGACTGTATCACAGAAAAAAGCCTTGCTAGATAACGCCCCAATGACCTAAAGATAGTGACTTCTGTTTACGCTTCTGTTTAGTGTGACCTAACTTGGCACATTGCCCCCAGCCTCACCATTACAACCTATGTTTAGTCACACGCTCTCTCTCACATACACCTCACACTTATGCTTCTCCTGATGTTAAGGACTGAAGCTGAAGCAAATTAGTGGTTAGCGCTAGAGCTAGCTTTCATCATCAGCGTACTTGGGCTAAGGAGCGTTTGTTCATACCAGAGGAATTAAAAGTGCTGGGGTTTCACTGAGTCACAGTGTACAATGGCCAAACCGTATGCTTCAAGGTTGGATTTAATAAGATGGAGAATGCTAGAAAGTTTGATACTCAGGTGGAAAAGATGAAAAAAACAATAGGCCTGTTTTTTGTCAGGATATATGTAAAGCGATATATCAAACCATCAGTCAGGAATGAAATATAGTCTACAGTCATTGCCCATTTTATTAGATACATGTCTTTAAATTCTAGTTACCAAATACGTTCAATCTCAGATATAATTTTTTTAAGTTAATTTGAACATTTGGTGGAAAGAATTTTCATGCTGATGTCAGAGGGTGTAGAATGTCCACTACAGCTTAAGCAGTAAAAAGTCTATAACACCACTTTTGTAGGGGTCAGGGTCTACCTAATGAAATGGCCAGTAAATTTGTATTTGCTGTGAGCATGCAGATCCACATTGGTGTGCAGTTTAGTTTTCCTGCATTGATTAAACAACCAACAGGGGGATGTTATGCTTGGGCTAAATAAATCTTCTCTCTTTGGGTCTTTATTCCCGGCCTGTCATCCCAGCGCCGAAGGGATCATGTTGGGATAGCAGAACACAGAGGAATGCTAACGTTTGCGGTTTGTGCGAAGAGGAAAAATAACATTGATTATGTGTGGCTGGACGGACAGAATAGTTGCCATTGAGCGTGGCGAGTGGTGTGGACAGATAGGGGATTGTGTTACTGCAGCAGGGCGCCGGTCTTTAGGCTCTAGGCATCACAGCAGGCCGAGCCAATGTTTACATAGGCAGACCGATGTGCTTTTTGGGCTGGGACCAACACATGTCAGTCACAGAGGAAAAAATACACAGACCAGAGTGCACTGCAGGGTCAGAGGTCCGAGAGGTGACATGGGTATGATTGAAGATGTGAGAGAACATGTGAGTAAGATATGTAGCTATAGGAAGTGGGACAAACCAACCACTGTTACACAAGGCAATAAAATGGGGCATTGCTTTATTACTGTGTGACTTTTGAGGATTTAAAACTACTTAAGTACATGACAAACTAACCTAACTACCTAAGTATTCTATACCTTATGTAGTGGCTTGCAATGGATTGATGATTTTTATTGTAGTCCAGTTTAATTTTTTTTTATCTAAAACATGTATCTATAGAGGCTTCAAATTTACTTTAAAAGCCATTACCAGTCCATCACTGCCTAATGTGTCATGTCTCAGCTCTGTCCTTTGTAATAATTTATAAATAATGTGTGTATATGAGGACATGCCAACAGAGGTGCAGCCATAGTGCCATTACAATCACACACACAATGAGACTGAAATAGAGAAAGCTATTGACTACAAGAATCTAGGCGGGGTTGAGACACTGGCTTGGTGCCTAGTTTCATTCCTTAATCTAACCTGTTTCTTCTGCACTGTAATCTATCAGTGCCTTAGTCAGCTCAGGTCAGTGGCTTAAGATTACCTCCCAAATAAACTCACTGTCTTTTTTGTTCTGTGTTTGGCCACAGGTTGACACTGGGCAAGCCCCTAGGTGAAGGCTGCTTTGGCCAAGTTGTAATGGCAGAGGCCCTGGGCATCGATAAGGACAAACCCAAGGAGGCGGTGACTGTGGCGGTGAAGATGCTGAAAGGTGAGTGTTTCCCCTGGTCCTACACGGTTACAGAAGGAATGAAACGGTACACGTCTGGCTTGTGCTGAGATAAGCTATAGTAGGGTACTATTCAGACCAGGTATTTTAATCCAAATATTGTGATTGGATCTCATGTTACCAGCTGTAAGGCAAAGTGTGAGTGGACCAAATCTGACCTAGTTGCCCGACAAACAAGTTCAGAAAAATATTTAAGTAGTAACACAACTAAAAAAAGTCCCAGCCAATGCACATATACAAGGGTTGACCTGGCCATGTGTGTCCCAATACTCTCGAAATGGATTGAAAAGCATTGGTCTGAAAGGGAACCAAAACTGCTTCATTATAGATAGTGGGCAACCTGAGTATACTTTATAAGTGATTTATGACTGTGTATGTATTGATGTGTTGGTTGAGGAGAGGGTGAGGCCGGGCTGGGCTCGGGGGCTGTGATTATGATGTGTTATTGGTGCTTGCTGAGTGAGGGGAGGCAGATTGGGTAGGTAAGTGTCATTGGGGCGGTCGCATACCTGACCTGGAGCAGCAGCTGGTTGAAACTGCACAAAGAGGCGAGTCAGACTGGCAAGAAGGGCTGTGTGTAACGAAAGATGCATATGGTGTAGTTGTTTTTTTTGGTGAGAGCAAAGTTGCATCAGGTCCTACAGATAGCTGCAAGATATTAGAAAAATATGCAATACCAATAAAGAAAAAGGCAATGTTTTGAATTTAAATTGCAGCAGGTCGTTTTCTAGTCAAAACAGAGTGTCAAAAATCCAAGGTTCTAACCCAAGCTCAAGACTTAAACAAAACCATTTTAAGTTTTTTTTTTCTGATTTGCAGCTCTGCAGCCTTTAGATAGAAATCTGCCCTTTAGCACAACTCCATATGACAGTGGAATGCGTGTGCTGCCATTTTGACTGTTAGAATACCTCCTCTAGCTGTATAAAAAGGGTTCTCTCCAAAGATAATGAATCTAAATTGAACATTTTTAATTCCTCCTGCTCCTCCTCCTCCCCCCGGCGCTGAAAGCATACCTCTGTAGTCTGTGTGTGTGAGCAAACTTCCCTCAGCGCCGAAACTTTAGCCTGTATTGTCTGTCAACCGCACTTAATCAGACGCACCTCCCAGACAAGGTGCTGTCTGACAGAGCTGCCTCCAAGGGTCAAAGAGAAGATCAGATTGGAGCATGTTTGTTTTGCTCAGTTTTTAATTACGTTGAAATAAAATCAAAGATGTTTTGTGTTTCTAGATGATGCCACAGAAAAGGACCTGTCTGACTTGGTGTCAGAAATGGAGATGATGAAGATGATCGGCAAGCATAAGAACATCATCAATTTACTGGGGGCGTGTACGCAAGATGGTGAGAATATGAAGAAATTATACAAAAGGGCTAAAATTTTGTATTTTGTCTAAGTTATGGTAAACATTTTTCAGACATTTTATCATGAAAAAAAAGAGATAATTTTTGGGTCTTTAAATGCCATGCAGAGATACTGAGAGAAGCTTTTGAACAACATGTAGACAGTGGATATCTAAGATCAACGTCGTTCTGACTGCCATACAATCAACCAGTCTATAGCAGATAAACTATTAACCCTGAAGCAATCAATTTGAACAACAATTGAATTACATTACATGAATAACATTGTTCTTGTCTTATCTTGCAGGTCCACTGTATGTGATAGTAGAGTACGCCTCCAAAGGTAACCTCCGAGAGTACCTCAGAGCCCGTCGGCCGCCTGGTATGGAGTACTCCTACGACATCGCCCGAGTGTCCGACGAACAGCTCACCTTCAAAGACCTTGTATCATGCACTTACCAAGTGGCACGGGGCATGGAGTACTTAGCATCACAGAAGGTAAGAACGCCCTAATTGCTTTTATTTTCTTCTGACAATTCCATTTCGTGCTACAGGTGGCAAAATCCAAAAGCAATTGTGGGCCTGAGGCAGCGTATACACCCAGGACAATGGCCAATTAGTCACAGGACTGACAACTGACAGACAACATGTCACCAACAAATCTAGACAGTCAGAGGCCAGGAAGCAAAGAGCAAACCATTCTGCCACAATGCAACTGACCAACTGCATGTGTTTTACTTAATGTGATTTTACATAGGAAACATACATTATAGCTTCTCACTTAGCGCAATTATTGACTCTTACATTCACTCACCAATATAGATTAACCCACAGTACATTGCTATACAGTAAGAGGAAGCCAAACAGTGCTCACTAACACAGAAAACATTCTTGCTCATCACTGTGGGAATATCATCTCCTAAAACCACTATCCTGACCCCATGCCCATTCTCTCCATTGTCTGCCATTGCTTCACAAAGCCCCTCTGTGTAGCGTGTAGCATTAGCATGTGTTTTGACAATGGGGGTACATCCATGTTGACCAAACGCTACCTCACGCTCTCTCTCACTGTAGGAATGTGACACAGAAACACGCAAACACACATGATCCGCACATGCGCACTCACCCCAACATACTGTATGTCCAAAATATGGCAAGAATTTTTACCTATCCAGACACGCAAGCTAGTGAAGACATTTTAACATACATAGGGTTGTACAATAGACATTTTTCACACACATGATCTATATCTAAATGTGGAAACCAAACTTTGCCATTCAGTGTGTAACCATTTCCCTTTTCTCCTAATCCTAGTGTATACACAGAGACTTGGCGGCCAGAAACGTCCTTGTCACAGAAAGCAACGTCATGAAGATTGCTGACTTTGGGCTCGCCAGAGATGTCCACAATATCGACTACTATAAAAAGACAACAAATGTAAGTTCTCAACCCCTAAAATAAATAAATGAGTGTTACATAAAGCACTGAATTTAAGCTGTTCTTTGTTCAATGTCCCCGGTTCCCTCAACTTTCCCCTCCATCTTGGCTGGTACTTTGGCAAAAAGCTCAAGTTCCCATGCAAGCTTTTGAATGCAGATCTTCTCAGGGCCTTGTTGATCCTTCACTCTCTTGTTCTTTTAGCTTCATAGCCACTTATACAATTAGCTAAAAAGATGGATCTTTTTTTCCCACAGCAAAGCAAAGCTGCATTGCTTGTGCATCCTCATTTGGTATGCATGGTTGCCCCTCATAGCATGCACATCACGCTGAGAACTGGCTGACAACAACAACATTAGCAACAATAGTCAGTGATGCCGGTAGTGAGGATGATTACGACAATGTCTGCAACAATGGTGGTGATTTGATGCTAAACTAATTTACTCAGTGCGGCCTTTGTTGTACTGGCTTTCTTCTAGCACGGCATGGACATGTTTTCAGTTTGAGCAATTACATTTATTTATTTTTTAACTGTGGACAGTTTCTAGTACTGGACGGGTTTGTGCATCATTGTTGTGCCCGAATTGCAGTTTTAAGTTAATTAATGATTGCTTAAAATGTTATTAAATAAAATAATAATGTCCAGTCCTACTTTGAGGTCTAATAGTCAGCTGTATCTTCTGTATAGCTCTTTTTCTTGCAGCCTGTAAGCCCACTTCATAGAGAGAATAGTTTGGGCGCAACAACATTATTTTCAAATACATGGTTTCTGATAAGATTGTGGCGTCCATTAAGCTACTGTTCTGATACTGACCAAGGTCACCCTGTCATTAATGTTTAGTGTTTCAGACAGTATTTTTACACCACATATAGATTAACCTCTTTTATCTATGGCCCTGTTTATCAGCCCTAAATGTTCTTCTAGGAAATCCTCATAGACAAATGCCTTATTCCCTGGGCAGCTTCTACTTATCGGTCTTGGGAGTAACAAGATCTTAATTGGATTTAAACATGCTGATCATGGCAGAAAAAGGCACATGTAGGTGATTTTGGCAGATATAGTTTGACCTTTTCCCTTTCTGTGTCCATAGGGTCGTCTGCCAGTAAAATGGATGGCTCCAGAAGCACTTTTTGATCGGGTCTACACACACCAGAGTGACGTGTAAGTATCTGCAATGGTTATTACTTCCTTCTATCTCTGTGTTCAGTGATTGAGCAGTTATCTCTACTATGTTAAACATTAGCCTGGTACAATGGCTTCCTTATTATTTTATTTTTACAGTAATAGCTATTTTGATCACTTTTGACTCAATGTTGGTAAGCAGTGTAGTCCAAGTGCCAACTAAGGTCCTTATGTGATTTGTCAAATTTGCTGGTATGGGCTGAACTCTCAAATCTCTCAAAATCAAGACGTGTTTTTCCACAGATAATTCCTATTCTGCTGTATTTGCTAAACAGTTTTTTCTTAAATACACGGTACAAAAGATACAGAGTGTTTCTGTTTGTTAACTCTATTCCTGACCACCACCAGAGTTGTTTTTAGGTAGGGACTTGTTTGCTGGCCTGGGGAGTGGAAGGTGGGGGGTGGCATGTTACAAAAGACCAGAACTGGCTGGTCTGCAGCAAAAGTGAGGATTTCACGCTAGACTTGTAGCCAATGCCGTGTTACTAATCTGAATGGCTTCAAAGGATCCTGGAAGGAGCAGGAGTCCAGCAGCACCTCCTCCCCACCGGCTAACCCCTCCATCCTGCATCCCGGCTCGGAAGTCTGCCCTTCTTTTGGGCCTCCACGGATGTCCAAATGCAACAATACTTCAGCCCTCCGGTTCAGATAGGCCTCATCTTTCTCTTTCTTACCCCCTGCAAGTCCCTCTCCGCACTCTTCCTCATTCAGAAATACTTTGAACATGTGGCTCATCGTTTTTGGAGCCAATCCATGATCAAAATATTCGCCCTCCCCTTACCCACCTTTTTTTCTTCATTCATGGACTGTGGATGGGAATTGCTGACCCGTCTCTGTCTGTGTTTTTTTCTTTTACTCTAAAAACAGAACAAAGGCGAAGCGTCCCTCTTTTTAGTGCTTGAGTCTTATGTGTTCTGACAGTGTTGTTTGAAGTTTGCTGCTTCAGACTCTGGCGGCAGAAAGTGCATGTGGCAATTAGATAAATGCCTTGAATGCTGACCCTCGGGAAAAAGGTTTGGTGCTTGTGCGTGAGTCATAGACCAGTAGCAGAGTAAACACTTTCATCCAGTTAAAGGGGTCCAAATAAGCTTGTAATAATTTGGAATTCATTTTGAACACTTAGATTCAATTAGCATTTACGGTTGCTATGTTTATTGGCCCCTCCCACTTTGCTACTGCAGCCAGTGCAAACAATGAAAAGTAGAAGTCTTTATACAAAGGTGAAACCAAGTGTCTTCAGCTCCTGAGAGGGTCAGTGTCTCAGCATACAGGATTACTCTTACAAAAAATCTATATATTTATATAACAATGTAAGGTATAAAAAATGTCTTGGTATAATAGGGTCCCTTTAAACACTTGAATAGAATCTTCATACTATGGCCATGCGGTGTCTACATGAGTATGTCTAGGCATAAATAATAAAGCACGCTTATGATGCCCTTCAAGTTGGTAGTAATCGATAACATGAGAGCCTAAATGAATGCACTAGCCTAGCCCGCAGCTCAACCCTAATTACATTTCATCACTCACTTCTAGTAATTGGCTCTTCATGTAGCCTGTGAAAGTGAATGGATGAGAGAAAGGTGTTAGGGAAGTAGGTTTCACTCTCACCAGTGTCTGGGCAATCCATACATGACATCAGATTAAATGAATACATAAATGCCAATGGGAGGAGGTTTGACTGTCGGAGGCTGTGGCTGGCTGTTTAATGGTTGAAACTGGTGCAGTACAGTAACACAATAAACTTATACTAGGCCATAAAGCTGCTGCATGCATCAACAGGGTCTAATGTTTATATTCATGTTGCTTTTAATCAATGCAGGCATGTTGTGTAAGTAAACCTCAACATTAGGTCACCTCTTGCAATCGATCTACCTGTTTAAAGCAATGTTTGTGTCTTTAGCCAGGTTAAGATCATAAATATAGACTAGTGAGGTCAATTGGTGTGTTGTTCAAAGTGACCCAGAGTGTGTTGGTATGCATGTTTGTTTGGGGAGTCAAGGTCAGATGCAGTCAGGAGCAAGAGGGTTGACAATTTGGTACGTAGAGGCGAGCCAAGTGTGTCAACAAGTGCAGAGATACTACCAGGTGATAGGGAAAGGGAACACATCTGAGACTGCTTGTGTCAACAGATGAAGGAACTGATAAAAACTGTCTCTCCAATGGCTCTGTGCCGAGTCCGACTACCTCAGGGTGTGGCTTACAGTGCACTATACATTTCCGTGTGGTTGATAATACTGTCTTTGTGTCTTTGAGACTCCACAAATGCATGGCTATACACACCACCGAGGGCTAAAGGAGAATGAGAAACTAGGTCTAAACCCGAACTAGACTGAGAATGAACCAGGACTGAACCCGGGCAGAATTGGTAATAAACAAGCTTAAAACAAGAAGCCAGGAATAAATTAGGTCTAAAATTGTTCTAAACCAGAATAAAACATTGACAAAACTTGATCTAAAACAGCAATAAACCAGCTCTAGTTTCCATCAGTTCCAGTTCTCAATATTTCTCTTCTGTGTACAGCCCTACCCTACTGACATAAAACCCACACAAGGAAGTAGTTACCAGTAAGTCATCTTCGGACGCCTGCCCTCTTTGCCTTTGTCTCCGGTGGGTGGTCTGGGGTGTTTGTTTTGGTGTAGAGTGAGCAGACAATGCCATGTCTGTGTGAGTGTCCAGAAAGGCACAAAAGACACCATTGACCCCAGGGGCCAAAGTGGAGCTGGTCTGTGCCACAAGCCACCAAACAGCAGAAAGAGGGCATTGACACCACTGCAGGGATATTGTTGTAGAATACAGACTTGGGCCATAAAGCTGTCTAATGTAAATGATCTCGCAGTTCAAAGATTAATAATACAATCTGATCAGAGCATTGCATAAAGCCCGTCCATTTTTAATCCTTAATTGGGAGAGCTTTCAGATCCATTTGTCTTCATCCTTATGCTGGATGTATACGATACAAATGCTAATACTGCATACTTTTCTGTGTCCATCTAGCTGGTCGTTTGGGGTGTTGATGTGGGAGATCTTCACCCTTGGGGGCTCTCCGTACCCCGGCATTCCCGTTGAGGAGCTCTTCAAGTTACTTAAAGAGGGGCATCGCATGGATAAGCCTGGCAACTGCACCAACGAGCTGTAAGTTTGAACCTTATAAATGCTAAGTCTCTTTCACCATGCTCTTTAGATCCATGTCTCTTATGTCCACTGTTAGGCTCACAATAAGGCCTCTGCAGTTGACAGACAATGGCTCTTGTAGAGAGATTTGAGTGGGTACATAGTAAAGCCAAATCGAGCTAAAGCTAGTAAAGATTTAAAACGAGCGTTGCTATTTTTGGTCAGGAGTGGTTGAAAAGTGAATGGCCATTGGCATAACTTTGTCTAACCCATTTCTCATTATTTCCTAAGGTACATGATGATGAAAGACTGCTGGCACGCCATCTCGTCACAGAGACCCACCTTCAAGCAGCTAGTGGAGGATCTGGATCGTATCCTGACCCTCAACACCAACGAGGTGCGTACAGCTCTTGTATTTTGTGCACTCTCACACAAATATAGTAAAAGTTTAGTTCAGTTTTCCATCTTGAAAGCGTTCAGGGTGGTCAGCCGAACTATAATTTCCTGGCAAATAGGCGCCCAACATTTCATAACAATAAAATGGGATATGCTACATTCCTATGCAGAACATGTTCTCAGTCCAATCTAAATGGATCTGGTGCCAGTGCATGAGGGCGCTGCACAATATTGCTGAAAGTTTTAGGAGCATTTGTTGCTGACATAAGACCTCGACTGTGACCAAGAAATGGCCTAACAATTTGATTCAGGCCCAATGTGGCTGCTGTGGCCTAGTAAAACGACCCAATCATCACCACTATGATTCTTCTATGTATAATGGCAGTGCTTTTTCCATTCCTCCTCCTGTCTTGTGTGATATCCGTGCTCCGACCTGAAAAGAGGCCATCAATGTGGAAAGCTGTCAAGACCCGTCTGTTTTGGAAAAGAGAACTTTGTGAATTTATGCCAAAAAAGCCCAACGTTGGGTTTGAACTTTTGAAATGTAATAAAGCAGCCTTTTTCCCCTCCTCCCTTCATTCTCTCTGCCCCAAACCGCTGGCAGATGTGGAGGTCCTTAGTAATGTGAGCCTGTTCCTTGTTGAGCTGGGAAAATGGAAGCCAGCAACTCATTTTCTAGAAAACCCCAAAAACTTTTTAAAAAACTTCTCTTATTAACAGTCATGAAAGAAGAAAGAGAGAGAGAGTGCCTTACATGAAAGACAACATCACACCAGACTGATGCTAAAATTAATGCCAGGAGTTTTGGGGGTAGTTCATCCTCATTTTTGTGGGATGGGTGTAGGAAAAAGCCTTTAGTCCTGCCAACCTCTTTATTTGCTTCATGTCAGACGTCAGATATGTTTGGACTGATCTCTATAAGGCCGACGCCACACTGGATTTGTATTTCCCGGCCTGGAACAATGCTGTAGTCAATGTATCTTGTTCCTCTTGAAGTTCAAACCCACATGAAATTATTTTATTCTGGACCAAGGCCATGGATCACTCAACCTTGTGGTTTTTCAAAGGTCCCAGAAAGTTTTTTTTTTGGGATAAAACAATGTTCAATTTGATTCTTTTTCCTGCATGATGCAAACAAAAAACATAACCAGTGTGGTGTGTACTGACAACATGTGCAAAACTATGGCTCACAAACAGTGGTGCTGAACCATAGATGAAGTCATTTTGGAACCAATGATATGAGCTACTTCAGTGAAACTACCATATGTTGGCAAAATTGGCTTTTTATTTTATTTATTGACTATTTACCCCTTTTTGCTGGGGAAAAACAACAACACGATTTTCTTCATTATTTTATCTAAAAAGGATTAGTTTGTAAAATAAAAATATAGCATGACTGGTGAAACATTATAGAGTCATTTTTCCCAAACTGCCTCTAGCTATGTTGGGTCAGCCGGCTGTCTAGCCATGGATTTATTGCCTATTATTCCTGCAAATATTTTGATACAGTATCCAATGTAAGATTATTTTTTCTGCCCCGTTTCATACATTCTTCCAGGGTGATTTGGCTTGGTTTAGATAAATATAATGAAGGTGATACTTCTGCTCTCCACTGTTCTCACCCTTCTCTGGAAAGTCCCGTCTGTGTTGACTTGGTTTTTATTGCAGTATTTCGGCTCTTTCTGCTTTTTACATTCCTTCCTTGGGTCATTTTGTGAAACATACAAACTCACACCTATGTTTATATCTAATCAAAAGACTACTATCCAGACAGAAGCTGCAAATATTAGAAAAAATAATGCATTCAATTGAAAAAGTGCAAACTAACTTAAGTGTAAAGCAGGCCTAAAACAGGTCTGAGCCAGCTCATAACCAAGTCTAAGTTAGGAATAGACCAGGACTAAACTAGGACAAAACCAGATATCAACCATGACAAAATCAGGGATAATCCAAGTCTAAATCGGGAATAAACCAGGACTAAACCAGACATAAACCTCTAATAATAGTACAGTTTTCCTCAACTTAATATGGTCAGAGATGTAGATAGATTTTGTTACATCACCAGCCATCTTGAAAACTGCATTTGTAAAATCTAAGCCAAGTTTTTGTCTTTGATATTTCAGGAGTACCTGGACCTGTGCACCCCGACAGAGCAGTATTCCCCCAGTTTCCCGGACACCCGCAGCTCGTGCTCCTCCGGCGACGACTCCGTATTTTCCCACGACCCATTACCGGATGAACCCTGCCTTCCAAAATACCAGCACATCAACGGGAACGTCAAAACATGAGCCTCCGCCACTCAGACTACCCCAACAAGACATGCTCAATCCTTCTACAAGACACTTTTCCTCCAACACCCTCCTTCTTCAATTACCTTACTATGGTCCCAATGGACTCATGGACCTAGACGGTACTGGGGTCAAATACATGGTCTTAAGCAGTGGTTGAGGATATTGCATAAACTTCACCAGACTTCACAGTTTTCAATTTTGGGGGTGTTTTGCACATCAACATTGACACTTGTTTGATGTACCCACTCCAGCGGCTGCCATTCCAAGACTGATATATTTCCCCAGGAGGAATGTACCTTTATGGACCAATGTGAACTTAAATGGACTAGTAAAAAGGATAGGAAACTATGGACTTAACGAAAGCTTCGACTAACAAACCAGAGGAATAGGAGATCTATAGAAACGGCTTCCATGTTTATTTTGTAATATTGATGCATTTCTTTTTCTCTTTATATGAACCCTTCCAATTATTCTGGAGATAAATCAGTATAATGTATAGTGCTGGGTATATTTGTAAATATATTCAAATATGTAAAAAATATATTATATATTTACATGAATTATTTTTTGTATGGACTCCAAAATAACCACAACCCTCACCAACCAAGGTACGCTAACGGATGTGTCCTATATTTCTGTTTTCATGCACACATGCACTCATAGACATGGACAGTAGAAAATATTGGCTAAGAGGCTATGGAGGCCTAAGGCAGGACACAGTCAGGCCAGCACTGACAGACAACCGTTCACTCTCATTCATCACATGTTATGGAAGTGATAAACAAACCATATTTGTAATGAGTTTGTGAAAGGGCAAAGCATGGAGGTCACATTGCTGTATGTAGCTTTAGCCTATGTTGCGAGTAATGATAATGGTACTAAACAATAGCATTAACTTTACAAAGGGCATTGGTCAATAATATTTAGCGCTGTGACTTTGAAGCTAGCAGCTTGTTAGTAGGGATGCACCGATATGAAATTTCTTGGCCGATACCGATATTTCAATTACCAATTTGGCCGATACCGATATTCTGTAAACATGATTTTGTGGGTTATGTTTCTTGAAACTTAGAAATCATCATAGAAACAACTGCCTTAGATGTATTTATTAATCCATAAATATTAGTTTTACTACATTTTGTCACGTTAAATGTAGACTTTTTGAACAGGCTTTTCTTTCTCTGACTGTTTCTCAACCTAAATATTAGAAATGATTTTTTTTTTTAACAACAGGTTACCATCAGCCATCTGTATAGACCAATACTGATATCAGTCAGAATTGTGAATATTGACCGATACCGATGTTGAGCCGTTATATCTGTGCGTCCCTACTAGTTAGCATAATTATTTGCATCACACTAATGAATTCTTACCTATTTAGGCTAGCATTTAAGAAGTAGAAGTTAGGGATATTAGCTCCCTTCAAAGTTGAGTCAGAGAGTGGTCAAAATATAAAACACTATTGCTCTTAGGGGTTTTTTGCATGGGAGACAACAGAAACAATATCTTAAGGGAGCTGGTCCTTACGTCCTGATTCCACATGGTCTCTTGGTCCACGGTTTTTCTACTGTCTATGGTTTTACTCTCTCTCAGTAACACAGTTGAGTATTGGCTTTTCAGGGACTGAGGTAGCACGTTAATTTATTGACTTATGTTGTTTTTAAATAAATCTTTTTAAAAAAATGATAAAAACAAAAGATTATGACCGAGAGTATGGCATTAATAACGGCTGTAATACAGAAATAATCAATTAAAATTGATGGTAATTTAAAATGATCTTTCAACAGTAACAGAAAAGCTATTTTTAGTGGGTTTGAAAGATCCAGGTTTTGTAAGTTTTATTATGAATGTGAATGTTAAGTTAAATTTTACAAAGTGTACATTTTATAGTCAGCTAATCCCTTTTCATATGTAGATGTTGATACCATTTCTATCCAGACGTCTTTCCTAACTTTAGAGTCGGATTTCTGGATATCTATATTTAGTTTTTTTTTTGTTTTTTTTTTTAAAGGCAATTTTGGAAATACACAGTTACTACTTTAGCTCTAGACTAAAAATAGACTCTGAAATTTTACTTGACAGAATTTAAAAGCTGAAAACAAAGTATTAAATCATTCAAATGTTGTTTTTTACTGGACCAAGGTTAAAATGTTTTGGTTTTTGCAAGTGTTCATGCCACATTTGCGAAATAAACAATTGAAAAGTACATCTTTGTCCAAGTCTTTTGAGTTTTGAAGGGCAACGATTGAACCACATGTGTTATAGTTTGTTATCATTAAACAGTGCCTTTTTGCTTTGAGCTACACTAAAACGTTCTCATAAATGTGATCTGGGTGGAGATATTTCTCATGTCAGTGATGTCAGTTGCAAAAGACTAGGCTCTATCCTTTAATAGTTTTTTTTTTACTTGATACTAACTTAAATTTGCAAACAGTGGGACTTTCCACCATATTTCACATTAATTCACACAGTGGGCAGGTCCACATGGGAGTTCAGCTAAAGAACAATAGATTTGTTTCAATATTAGGTTTAAGGGTGTGTTTATATTATATTGAACTGGTTAAAGCAGTGATTCTCAAATGATGGGTCAGAACATAAAAGTGGACCTTGGGGAGAATATACACTCTGCTTTTGAGGTCCAATGATCAGCCAATCACAATCAACCTGTCAATAGATTAAGTTATACACACATCTTTAAGACAAAGCATCGGGATGATGGTGTCAAGGGTCTACAGTGAATGGTTTGAAAATTAGACAAAATCAAATTACAACATTATGAGTGGCCTTTCTGGGATAAAATGACAGAGATTCAAGTAACCATGATATAGGGACCAGGGATTCCCAAACGTTTCAGCCCGAGACCCCCATTGGCAAGAAAAGCCTCAGGACCCCCTGTCCCCAGAAAGAGTTTTAAAAAAAAAACTACTGTATATAATTTAACAGTTTAAATGCTGGTGTGATGCTTGTATTTGCATGTTTTATTTTGAAATGCACAACAGTTATGTCTAACATGTAATGTTTTCGAAAAATTATTTCTGTAAATCATCTCCCGACCCTCACTTTGGGAACCCTTGATCTAGACCACCTTTGAATGCACCAGACCGCAAAACAGGTGGGCCACAGTAGCAGAAGATCACAATGGATAGCACTTTATTATGTATTATGTAAGTGGCCAGAATGTATAACGCCATTGTTAGTATTGAGTACAGTGAAACAGAGAAACTAAATAAAATGATCTAGAAAAGCATTTGGTTCTGTAAAAGTTGTTTCACAATACAATAATCAGCTGAACCCACAATCAAGCTGACAGGCAGAGTTAGTGAGTGCTTCTGGAACATCGTATTCACTGTAATGGCTGCCTCTAGATGTCAGTCAATTTGAGCGGTCTGAGTCTGATAGCTGTGCGTCTGAGTGATTGCCTTGCCTTTTATCAGCATAGATTCAATTAAGCAAAGTACTTGATCCCGTATCTGATTATTTGTAAGTAAATCAAAGATGATTTTTGTAGAGCGGCATTAGATTGCCAACCGTGGATGTAGCCGTATTAATCCAAAAAACACATCAAGGATAAAAAAAATGCATTTGTTTGGAGGGGGCATTGTACAAAAATACGATGCTTAGAATTTGCAGATATAAAATAAAAAAATAGCTCTCCAAATGTAGGTAAAGCAGAACCATTGAAACAATAAACAACACAATTTCATATTACTTTGCATTGTATTTCTCACTGCGCTGCTACAGACAATGATGTGGTTAAAATCCCCATACTGAAAATGACCCATTATCTACAAAAACAAAATCCATGGTCAACTCCACTTTCCACATCTCATCTTTATACTGGAGCCTGTTTATTGAGACAGTAAATACAGTAAGGAACATGAGCCTGTATTTGTGTCATAGAAGCATGCATACAGATCAGCGGGCATGTTGTGAAGATAGAATAATCTAATCTTTTATATGTGGCCTCCTGCTGTCACTCCCCCTTCAGCATGCAGCACAATAAACAGTGTGCAATAGCTGGTGTGGATATCCGGCCTGGTTAATAAGGGCCTATGATTTATCCTGCCACTCTTTCTTTTCCCCCCATCCAATCCTTCAGGGTCTGCTTTCTTTCTTTCTTTCTTCCTCTGGTTGTTCTATGGAAAAAGAGGAATGTTTTTGGAGAGTGACTTCTCGCTTCGAGCCTTTTCAGGATCCGGAGACAAGAGAGGACACGTCTGCAGCAGGAAAACTCAGGGAGGCTTTATGTGAATGTATGAATGTTTATACTCAACAAGTCCAAACCTGGGAAATCTGACTTAATGCTAAAGAACACATTATTTACGCATACATCTATACAGTTGCTGAGAAGAAAGGTCTGCTGCGTCTACTCTTTATTTAAAAATACAAAGACCGAGTATTAAGACATATCGGTTCCCAGATTATTATCGGATTACTACTACTGTTGAATCATGCAATTCTATACTGTACCATACATTTCATAAAACTGATCTTTTACTATATTATGATGCAAACCCTAAAACCCCTGAAAAACGTTCTCAAAGGTTTTATAAAGACATGATATGCGTGTTACAATTTTAAAAGATCATATTTAATAATAATATCATATTTTTATTTTTTTTAAATTTGGGGATTTTTTTATTTGTTATAACCACTTAATCATCTCATTTCAGGAAAACTATTATATAAAACTAAAATAAATATTTGCAATGTAAGTCCTCTTAGGGCTTGCGTACCTTTTCTCTATATATTTTTTACACATATGTTTGTATAGCTGCAGTGGCTACAGACTTGACCCCCAGCTCTCACTAAAACCAGCTTTCATACCCCAAATCCTCCACTGAGTATACTGAACAGTCTCAAATTCTCAGTTGTAAATGCTAATGGTTTTTACAGGTCATTAGGAAAATACGCTGTCAGTTAAAAAAGCACATATGAATGAATGAACTATATTTTTATTATTATTACTAAATATACTGTTTATACTACCAACATTTAGGTGGTCAATTAAAATCTAAAGCTGTGCGATACACAATAGTAATTGTGTAGTGGTTTGTGAAGTCCATTTCTCATCCTCCAAAGGTAAACATGACCCACCACAGTCTCCCAAAGCCCTAAATGACTTTCTCATTTTGAGGACTTTTCTCCTTGGTTTTGTAATGCTCTGAAGCTTAACCTAGTGACCCCCAAATATTAGCTTTGATTGACTTTAGTGGAAGAGGCCAGTTGTTGCGGGATGCAAAAGGACACTGTATGGTCTGTTTCAGGACTAATATGGACATACATAGAGCAAAGGCCAGTACATTTGTCACAACAGGAGACCATCTGGCTGTGGGACGACCCGTGACTTCCAGGGGTATCCTGACATTTTATTTGATTTGATGTCATTTTTATTCTGATCTTGTCGTTCCTTCCTGCCCTCCGTCCTCCCTCGCGCAGCCATCTGGTGGGGCCTGGTGTGTTTGCACAAGGCTTGGTCCTCTGGAATGTCAACATGGAGCTTTGTGTGTTGAAGCCAGAGGAGCCCACATCTACTGCAGATAAGACCCCAGCAGCTCTCAGGAGGAGGAGAAAGGTGGGGGTCCCGGGCCGGGGGCGTAGTTAGAAGAAGCTTTAACAAAGCTGCTAACTGACCTCCACAACCACAGCTTAATCCTGAACTTTCTCTCCCCTGCACTACTTCATCTTCAGCAAATATTATTCCACATTGAAAAGCATATTTCTCTAACACGCTTACCATCGGCCAATCAGGTCAAAGCATGTGGCTATATGTCAAAGGAATACCATGGATGATTTGCCATAAAAAAAGCAAAGTCTCATTTTGTTTACTGAAATTCTATACACACCAATCAACTATGTGCCTTACAGTGTAGCCCCACTACTGAAAAACCTGACTCTTAACTGTGCACCAGGAGCTTTCAGTCTTTTGGGATGAGCAGACACATATAATATATATATAGTGAGACAAAGCAAAATAAAAGACTAAACATTATTAGAGACACATTTACACCATATATGTTTTCAGTCCATTATTGTTGTTCAAACCTCTGAATTACTAGAGCAATAGTCAACATTGCTGTCTCTAGAGGACAAAAGATATGGTCGTCTTAATAGTGACGTAAGGGGCACAATAACAGGTTATTCCCTGTTTTTAAGTTTTGCTTTACTCTTGGTTAAGATCTCATTTAGTTCTGGTTTAGTTTGGGTACAGTCCCTATTTAGACCTGATCTAGTAATGACTGTGAAGTCTTGCTTTTGTCTTGGCTTAGACCATTTTTTGTTGTTTTTGTTAGAGCTCTGGTTTAGCCCTTTAGTCCTGGTTTAGCTCTAGTTTACACCTTGTTCAAAGCTGATTTATTCTGGTTCTAGCCTAGTTCAGACCATTTTAGTCCAGACCTGATTTACTCCTCTTTCAGTCATTGTTTAGACATTTTGTACTTGTTTAGACATTACTTGGCCCTGATTTAGACCTGATTTAGTGCTGTTTTTTTCATAGAAAATCCAGAGGACCCCTCCACCTCTTAGGCCCTATTCAGCTGCCCTGGCTGCACTGCCTGATGGTACACCCCTGGTGTTAAGACTATTCCTCACCCTACCATTAGGGCTGAGTAGTAGATAATGAATGGTTCATCGCTGGGTCAGTGCTCAGTGAAGGAGGGGTCTACTTGTGTTTGATTAAGGGCTTGCAAGGCTCCATGTCTGTTTCTGCATGGAAGAATAAACAAGGCGAGAGTGTGTGGTTGGTCGTCTCATGGGATCTTCTAAACAAGATGAAGAGGTGGTGGTGCAATTGTGTCCGAAACAGTTGTTATTCACAGATTTCACTCACACTTAGTTTATATGCTGACTTTGCTGGGTCTAAAAGTCTGAGGTAACAGTGCTTGGCGTGCACACAATGGAAAATAAGAGACAATTGTTTAGAGAAAGAAAATAGGCCAGAATTTACAAAGTTACAAAATCTTGCAAGAGTTGAGCTGTTGTTTGTGCATTAAGTATGAGTTTAAAGTGTAGAGCAGTAGATCTGTGATTACTGTTACTGTGGAAGGATGTCCCAGGGCCAATTCTTTTGAAACTCAGTCTAGATGATGTTATTAAATGCTTTGACACTCAGAACAGGCACCAGTATTTGGACAATCTCAATGACCTCTAAATGGATCTGACCAGAGCAGTGTTTTAACAGATTTTCTCAGTATTAACACAGACTCAAAGGCCTGACATGGCATCCCATACTCCTGGTTTTATGTGTGAGAAACATTGCCCTCTCTTTTGACATAAATACCAAGGAGGCTTAATAGCTAATGAGTTGTTACACTGGACCTGCCCGGCATCTCGTCCAGTTCTGGGTGTGTTGTATAAATAATCTGAGTCATTCTGCCCCTGTGCCCATGTGCCACTCACAGCCCTCTGCCCGGGGGTCAGTTCTGTTCTCCTGTGTCCTGTCTCACAATGATGATGTCATCTGTGACATCAAAAACCATAAAGTTTGATTCAAGTTATGGATGTCCGTCCAAAATGTCAAACACAGATTTTCCAGCCAGTTTACCTTTTTCCAAATAAGTGCAGCTTAATTGTAGGCCCATGACTCAGCCCTGAAGTTGGTTATACAAATCAAAATGTAAATGCACAGTACTATTGCCACAATCCTAACACTTGAATTGTACTGAAATGTAAGATTAAAGTATTGATTATGAATATTATCAGATCTCCAACATTGAAGTAAGATGATCTATTTGAGACTACAAAGCGCCTTACAATTAAGTCCTTTATTCATTCACTCATGCACTGGTGGTGGTGAACTACTTCTGTAGCCACAGCTGCCCTGGGGCACACTGACAGAGACGTGGCTGCCACCGCACACCAACGGCCTGCCCTCCGACCACCACCAAACAACAGTCACACAACCACATTCATACATTAAGTGGACACAACAACAGTATACACAGGACGAACGCTTACCCAGTGAACAAAAAAACTATATTCTACATTCCTGCAACCTACTTTTAGGACCCAACCCCATACTTTTCAGACCAGGACCCCCCCAAAAATGGTGAGAAAGACCCAGGACCCCCTCTGTGTCCCTCGAAGAGCAGCTGTATAGAAAAACACTTGAAATGCTGGTGTAAAATTTTAGGTGCATCATTTGTGAAAATAAATAATAAATACCATGGCATTTATTTACAAGATATCTAGATATCGTCTCACGACCCCCAGTTAGGGCCTCGCGACCCCCCGGAGGGACCCGACCCCCACTTTGGGAACCCCTGTTTAGACCACTGCCTAAAGAGCTGCAGTGAAATAAGGTTTTCATTTGTAATAGTTAGTTGCATACTAACAGCTCATAATATTTTGTTATCTATTATAACTATCAGTTATCTATTTCTCTCCAACATATTTTACAGATAGCATGTTTTTTATTCCTTCAGTCTTGCATCGAACCACTCTCACAGCATCCGACCTATGGTTTACGGCATTGCTGTGGGAAACACAGTGAATCACATGTTGTCTTGTGCTACGTCTAAAAAACTGAAATAGACAAGTCCAAGTTTTTCCAAAAGAATCTACAGCTTTCCCCTCACGCAACTTTAGAGAGCTATATATTAGTGGCAGGAGGACAGAAAAACGTCAGTAAGCTCATAGTAGATAGTGAAAAGTCTGGCCTCTGCGTCTGAATGGAGATATATAGCAGCATTCACATGGGGAAGTTAACCACTCGAACACTGTTACTGTCATGATTCAACACAGACCAGGGGCAGTAAAAGTAAAAAAAAAAACTAAGAGTGCCCATAAACGGTGTCTAATTGAAACTGTGCAGGAGGCCAGTGCAGCAGAGATATGGCTCCCAGGGGTCCACGCTGCACTAGGGTGTACTGTAGAGGGGTGAGGGAGAGGAAGTGGAGCAGGGGAGGCCTGGACTGATTGAAAAAGGGAGGTTTGGATTGTTTTGGTGATTTGGTTTGGAGTAAAAAACTGCCAAATGTCTGAGAATTAATCCACTATCATTATTAAGACAACTGTATCATAATCATTTTCCTCTGCTTATTGCCCATGGGGGGCAAGAGTGGCTTGAGACTATCCCATGCCTCTGGAAAAAAGGCCAGTTAGTTGCAGGGCTAACATAGAGACAGTCACATTTATTTACTAGTGTGTCAACATCGTCCAAATAAAGAATAGATGGCTTTAGACAGCGAAAGGAAGAAAGAACCTTCATCAACACAGGGGGGACCTGCAGAAACCACTCAATAGAGATCTTCTCTAAGCATAACAAAATGAGCTTTAATACTTTACTTGTAGACACTTGTATAACACATATAATGGCGTAGATTCATTTTGTTCAAAGTGTTGGCCTATTGATATGTAAAATGCATAGAAAATAATATACATATACAAATACTGTATCTAACTGAAACCTCATTTCGGAGGAACTGTCAGTGACAGGGCACACTAAATAAACACATCTCTTCTCACATCTCACATACAGTGGGATACAGGCAGGATCTGAATCTGCATTTTCATGTAGCTCTGTTTGTTTGTTGTATAGAGAACTTATAGAATGTAAATGTAACCTAAATAAACTGACACGACAAGATCAAGAAAAATCACTTCTTGCTTCAGATCTCCACGTATGACATTGGTTTACAGTGTATAGGTATTGCTGAATGAACATTTCAGTACAGACATAGTCCGCTGTGAATCCTGGCACCTATTTTGTCCAGTGGCATGTTTTCTCAGCCTCGATGACAAACGATCCGCATGACAACCCCATGGTGACGGATTAGGATTATCAATCACACATGGAGCATAAATCAACACATAGACCCCTCCTCCTTTTTGCCCTTGTACAATAAGTTCACTGTTTTCACCTGAATGCCAACAGCACATTGGGCCCCTCAATCTAAGAGGTAGAAGAAATACTAAAAAAGGTGTGACAATATATTATCATTTTTATATCAACTGCCTTTGTCTATGGTATACCCGCTTCAGGCCCATAGTTGTTGGTTTAGCTACCAGCCATCCAGAAGAATCTATAGTTTATGGAATTGCTGTGAGAATCCCATGTATTTTACTTGACAAATTCTTTAATAGTATACATCTCGTCCCTGTCTCAGGCCCATAGTTGCACGGAGGAAAGTCAACAACCAATGGAAACCTTGTATTTGTGAAGTGTTGTGAACCATTATGACTCCTTCTATAAAATGTATTAAGGTTTGTAAGTTACACTGAACCATAACATTTGCATTTTCCCATGCTAGTACCTATTCCCCCCTGTTTCTAACTTCAATAGCCCGGGTGGCTGAAAGTTGACGGGGATGGCCGGGGGGAAACTGTTGCCTCTTTGTCATATTTACAGTAAAGGAGATTATTAAATAAAAGTTCTCTGTGAGTGACGTGTCTCTATACCTGCCTGTCTGAGCCTAAACAACAGGAGCCAGCCCGGTCCTGCCCAGGCAAAGGCAAAACATGGGTAATTATAGCTCCTGACTTAATCACTTAGCTCAAAGCCTTTCTAGTCCTACATGCTTTTTTCTCTGTTCTGGTTTGCCGCCACCTGACAATACCTGCTTACATGTGCACTTTCTACATTTTTTGCAGTTTGCAATTTATTTTTAGAGTTTTGCACCTGTTTTTAGCTCAGGTCGAGGACTTGAATTTGAAGTGTGGACCGCTACTTAGCTCTGGATTAGGCACAGTTAAGGTTTTGCAGTTTTGTGATTTTTTTTTTTTTTTGGTTTATATAAAAAGTATTTTGACCAGGTATTTGGTAAATCTGGTTTAGACCCAGACTGGTCCTGGTTTAATCCAATTTTAGATCTGGTTTAGTCCTGGTATTGTCTTGGTTTAGACGTTCAGACCTGGTTTAGACCTAGCTATGTCTATAGTTCCTGTTTTGGGTCATATTTTAGATAGATATATAGATATATAGATATTTTAGTATTGGTTTAGCATAGCAACATGTGTTTATTAACTATCTAATTTTGTATTTCTTTGTATTTTTTACAGCTAAAACAGAGGTGAGTTTCCCTGTTCTTTCTTTGATTTTATTCCATACATGTTAATTCCTGCTCACGGTTCATTTTATTCCCGACAATGTCTATCAATATCCTTTACATCTATGTGTTTTGTTTTTCTCTCTGTTCTGGTTTGCCGCCACCTGCCACTAGCCAAGTGTTACAATATCTTGGAAAGACAAAGAAGGGTGTGGACGGTCAGTGAGTTTTGAGCTTGAGGTGAGCACTCTCAGAGGGGCATGCAGTTCAATGCGTGCTTCAGGCGTAAAGGCAGACATACTGGGAGTGAGTTTTGGGTTCAGCTCCGGGTTAGAATCCATCTCCACTAACACTTTTTTGTGTCACATTTTCCAGAAAGGGCCGGTGTGCTTCAGTGAGTTCAAATGCTTGCTGTGGGTCTGAGGTGGAACAGATCAATAGGTTAGGCTAGTCAATAGTTCTGCAAGATGGTTATACAGGATTCATAGATGCATCAGTGATGTTACAGTGGTTTTTAAGACATCTGCCCGCGGGGGTGTCCAGATAGCTTCCAACACCAGTGCAATGTTCCCCAATTTCTGCTCTGTTCCATGGGGGAAGAACACCGTCAGTACTCATGATGCCTTCCAGTCATCCTCGGAGCTTGGAAGTCGGAGCTTGCAGTGACTCAATCTCCGAGTTGAAGTTGTTAACTCAGAAATAACAGACTAACAGAAGTGGTTGACAGAAGTGAACGGCTCATATACAATAAAACATTGAACATTATATGAGTTATATTTTCGAATTTTCTTGTAAAATAGGGGGCTGCCATGTTGGATTTTTCATATCGGGGTTGTCCGAGTTGCCCCGAGTTTCCGAGTAGGAATTCCCACATCAAGGATTCCAATTGATTTTTACATCTTGGAAATCCTGACCTCTGAGTACAACTGGAACGCACAATTAGACACATTTTTGTTTCAGCTAATTTGGTAAGATTGGCTGAAAAAAGGGCAAAAAAGACATTCTACATATTGCAAGGTAATGTATTTTATTATAATGCCTTGTTTAAGTTATAACACATACTGCTTAAGGGACCAGAATATCAACATATATGTACTAGCAATTAGCATCACTAGCTATCACACATTTAAGTACAATTGTAATGGTAAAATATCACTTCAAAAAATACTTTTTGTTTCAAAAACATGAATCAATTTTCTCACACAGCGTCATACATTTGTTTGCCTCTCTGTATGTGTTATATTTTGGAATATTTGAATCTAAATGTCAAGGACCCACGTCTGCATTTGATATATTCTCTCCCGGGCTCCATGAGGTGTCTGGCCCCTGACTGAGCAGTGTGCAGAGGGAGGGGGCCCTGAAAAGGTGCTTTGTGCTGCTTGACGAGGGCCTGGGGCTGCAGCCTGTCAGAGGTTGTGGTTCTAGGCGAGAGGCCAGGCCTTCAAACCTTCTCACAGGCATACACAGTCCACCCCCATCTGGAGCAAGGACCCACTCAGAACCCTTCCATGAGCCGTACGGCCCGACTCAGGCTCACCACAGAGGGCTGCACAAATAAACCAACCGGACTTTGCTGAAATTCCTGCGTCGCCCCTAAAACGATCGGTTCCCATGAGAGAGTGGCGGAGTGGCCGCACACAGAGAAGCAGAGCGCATGGCAAAGATACTTTACCACAAAAACCTTTGAAATGAATAGATGTGGTTCTCAAACTGTGGTGCAGGTATCAATGGTGGTACGCAGACGTCTATGAAGTCTACTCTGGAAGGGGGCTTGGATATGACTTATAGCTCACTGCTTTGCTCTGCTTAATCATTGTTCTGTCACAGCCTAGTTCTGGTTAAGATGTCATTTTGGGTCAAGACATGACTTAGAAACTGGGTTAGACCTAGTATATCTTAGTAGTTTAAAACTGGTCTAGACATAATGTAGATAGTGTTTATTCGTGATTTAAGCTTGATTTAAATATAACAAGTTAACCTTCATTAACAAAGGAAAAAAGTAAAGTCACTAATAACTTAATTGTATTTGACTTTAACTATGTGAAACTGTAACACAAATGCAATTGAGAGTTATTTAGATTCTATAATACTGGGAGAGACTCTTATGTCTCTCCCAGTATTATATAATCTTCTATGACAAACTTAGATGGCACTTGTGACCCATTTGAGAAGCAGTTGACTAGATAAATGCATTCGTATTGTGATGATTATGATGTTTGACTTGTTCCCAGGGACCTGCCCAGGTTGCATTTGGCTGCCTTTGTGTAAAAAAAAAAAAAAAAATCCTTTGACAACTGATGAAGATGAGTCACTGTGATCAACCGTGATGTATTATGTTTATGGAAATCCGTGCCCTGGCTGTCAACATTGGACGAGCGTTTGGGATGATTGGCTCAAAAAGTGGTGCTGCGATCACAATTAACCAAAGTGGCACAGACAGACTGACTCCTAACTCACTTACTCCTTCATGGATATGTTTACCTTTTCCAAACCCGGTTGTTCGGCACAAGAAGTAGGTCAAAAAAGGAAGAAGAAATGGAGTGACGAATGAGAAACTACAGGACTACAGGCCTGGTACAGTACACACACTTGATTCTCAAAACGTGGGGCAAGCAATGTACTCTTTTGCAGTTCAAGTCTAGTTGTGGATATATGCTTAGTCCTGGTTTAGATGCAGTTTTATTATGCTTTTGGAACCGTTTAGACCTGGTTTAGAATGGCTTTATTCCCAGATTTGGCACAGTTTAGACCTGGTTTATATTTGCGATAGTCCTGGTTTTGACTTGACTTAGATTGCTGTTTTAGTGCTGATTAAATTAGTCCTAATTTTATCTTGTATCAGACATGTTTTTGTCTTGTTTAGATCTGGTTTAGTCATGGGTCTTAGCTGATTTATACCTGATTCAGGCCTGTTTTAGTTTTGTTTTAGACATGGTTTTGTGCTGGCCTGGTCTTAAGCAGTATGGTTCCTGCTTGATTTAGCAATATTTGTGCATTAATCCCTGATGTATTCCTTGGTTTGATCTTGAGCTTCTTTTAGTCCAATAAATTGGTACTTGGAAGTGACTTGGAACTGATTTCTTCTGAGATGGCACTTGCTGTCTATTTTTGGAATTCCTGGTATAATGCGTACAGTAAATCTGCATTTTTACCACACTTGAAATCTAAGTCCCAGCCTCCACTCCACAAAGTTGAGATCATTCATGCTACATTTACAGGGAGAGAGAAAAATGTGAACCATATTGAGCTGGGTGTTTAAGTACTGTACTTCACCATCCCCCCCAACCCCCCGACTCTTTCAACAGAAAAGAATTCCTCTGCCGTTCTGGAGCGGGCCCAAGCCAAGCAAATTATGGAGCAAAATCTTTTTATATGAACCTCTGTCACGCAAAAAACAAGGCTAAACCCCGTCTGTAGCAGGCTTTATCCCTATATTTCGAAACAAGGCTATTATAAGGAATTCTTGAGGCCGCTATAATGGAACAAAAATGGACAAACAGAAGAACAAGAACACCACAAAATGTCGCTGTCAGAAATCAAATACAAAACTTCTGTCTGGAGCCTATCACAAAATGCAGCTAAAATTCCTTGTGCCCAAATACATGAGCATTATAGGTCTCATAGTAATCCTTTAGGTCGAACCATTTAGTATATATAGTTAGTTTTTCATTGGGTTTAAGAGAAAAATATAGAGGAACATATAGGATATAGCACATAAGAGGCAATACTTGTGGTCTGATAAAATACTATGTAGACTGACAGTGTCCTATCCACCCAGAAGATAAAAAATACCACAGAAACCTTTAGCGAAGGTGGAAGTTGGAAAACCTGTATTCATTTTTTGGGGAAAAACTGGAAAAAGGCATTCACACAGTACATAAAGCAACCCAAATGATGACAATATTGATCTTCTAATATCAGTTTTTCAACTGGTGGGCCCAGACCCAAGAGTGGGATTTGATGTACTTTTATTGTCCAACTCAATTAAGGGTAACTGCATGCAATTTTGAACGGAAATGTCTCCACAATACTGTAAAAAGATCAGGAATACAATTGGGATCCCACCAGTTAAAACCCACAGTACAGAAGGCGATATAATAAAGTGGTTAGCATTCCTGTTTCCTCCCATTAAAACAACTGAATCTGGGAAAAAAGGTAGCATTTCTGGGATGAACAATTCATGCCCAAAGTTCTGAAAATGTACAAAATTGTATTACACTGAAAGTTAGTGATTGACTAGATATAAAATGTATGAGGTCTCTGGACCAGTGATCTCCACCTCAGCCCCTGGTTCACCTCTACAGTTCAACCTGGTGTGAACCACTCCAATGGCCGTTGTTTACAGTAGTGTTAAGTGCGTGGCCCTCCAGGATCAGTGGGAGCAGTAATCCCCTCTTCATTCACTGAGGCCCACAGAGTGTGTAAGTGGACATGGGTGATGGCAGACAGGCACCGGCCCACCACCAGGCCAGCAATTCACACTGGACATGCTGTTGCAGGCTAACAAAACCAGACTGAGGCCATTGTTCTAATCACTGTTCATTTAATAGGATTGGAAACGTTGAAGAAAAAACATGGTGGGGACCTATTTTAGCTGTGGTTTAGACGTAGGATAGACCAGGTTAGCTGGGTTTGTCCTGATTTTGTTGAGTAGACTTGTTAACTGGATTAGACCTCACTTAGCCCTGGTTTAGTTTTGGTGTAGACATGGTTTCAATCGTGCTTGTCCTGGCTTAGGCATTGGTTAGTATTGGTTCAGACCTAGTTAACTCTGGGTTTAGACTTTTATATAGTCTTGGTTTCATCCTGATTTACTTTTATTTTAGAAACCCGGCCTAGTCCTGGTTTAATGTTGGTTTTGAGCTAGTTTAGAGTATCTGTTTAGCCTATAAACAGCACCCACAGTCCATGCTGTTTTAGCCCAACTAAATAAGCATGAATTGCCCAATCTGCTGGTCTTACATTGAGAAACAAAAGGATTAAGTCAGAGTTGGTCTTTCCCTGGCGTTGACCCCTTCTCGCCCGGCTCTCCCTGCGTTTTTATGTCATGTCACCTTGTAAAAAAGGCTTTATGGTCTTCCCAGGCCTCACGGCTCCGAGCGGTACAGTGGATTGGAGGAGCTTTCGTTTTTGGTCTTTCCAGGAATGGCACTTTTGAGCGAGTGACAGCAGAGCATCACCAGAGGGCTGCAGATGGGGAACCCTTTAACACAACTGCCTCCTCCGTAGACGTATACAGTGCATACATGAACTTAGAAAGACTCCACAAGAGGAAGTGAGTGAGAATGAGCAGGGTCGGGTCATTAACTGGACAATACATTCACCACAAATGGGCTCCACTTGCACCTGCAGCTGGACCAGATGTTCTGTGGTGGAGGATTGTTAGTTGTCAAGTGGGGATTATTTAGTGGATTTAACATCACAAAATATACTAAAGAAATTCTTAGAAAAAATGCAAACCTGTTTTTCATTTGCTGTTTTTACTTTGGCATCTAAAGCTAACCCCTAAAATGTAACCCATTTAAAGGTGAGGGGTTGCTTTGGGCCTTTTCAGTGACATCTAGTGGTAGAACAACAGATTGCAATTTACGTGTACGTTTCTAGATCATGTGAACAGCTATGGTAGCCTTGTTGGAACATGCTGCAGGTTATCAGTGTGGAAATATGTCACGGTCATTTAAATTTGAAAAAATTTTAATGCAGTGTCCTTAAAAATGTGCCAAAACAAACGCAAACGTTCTCTTCAGTTTCAGTCAGCTCATTGGTCTATTCATATCAGTTTTACCTAGATGATCAATTGCTTATTCAACAATTTTTAAGACTCAATTAACTGTAATTCTCTACAGATGCACAGCTAACATTAGGACAGTGTCTTAACTGAGTCAAATGCATGGAGTGTGTGGTTCGTGTGTTAATCTAATCATGTAGGCGTTGCCCTGAAGCTCTGAGGTCTCATATCAGCCACTGTAACATCTCCACTTCCTCTCCTGCACTGGGACGTCCTGAGAGAGAGCGAGAGAGCAAGAGAGTGAGAGAGCGAGAGAGCGAGAGAGCGAGAGAGAGAGAGAGAGAGAGAGAGAGAGAGAGAGAGAGAGAGAGAAAGAGAACAGAGCAGTTATAGGGCTTTTTACATACATACAGGGATACAGCTTTAAAATGTAAAGAATTAGGACATTGATACTCTACCCTCAGGTTACATAGACATACACTGGTCCCTTTATTGGGTAGACCTATTAACTTGCTCAAATAAAGTAGAAAATCAGATTTAGTCATTCGCAAATGTTCAAAAAAACTGCTGAAGTTATGGCCAGAATAAAGAAGAAAGGTGATTTAAGGGACTTTGTACATGGCGTGGTCTAAACTGAGGATCTACAGGGATTTTTTTGAGGGTACTCAGAGAATAGTTTGAAAAGGTTGCTATTTCCATTGAGAGGCAGATTTGTGGGCAAAAATGAGACCAGTTTAAAACTAGGCCTGTGTATATCGGCAAAACGGCCCCATACGTCTGCCCCATACATCTGCGCCATACGTCTGCCCCATACGTCTGCCCCATACGTCTGCCCCATACGTCTGCCCCATACGTCTGTCCCATACGTCTGCCCCATACATCTGCCCCATACGTCTGCTACAACTGTCACCAACGGGCACCTTAATC
>JAVQKC010078373.1:0-10341 GCA_036025475.1 Philypnodon macrostomus | reverse complement strand
TGTAACTCCCAAGTGGCAACAAATCTTAGTGTTCTGATCTCCGAATGGAAGAGTGGTTCCAGATGAGCGAATCCAAAGCATGGGTACTGCGTGAGTCCATGAGTGTCCTCCTACAATGACTTTGACATTGGTGACTATAAATTGCCCCAAGTAAATGCATGTCTGAATGAGACTGAATCTATCTGTAACTAAATGGCAAACATTGTATAATTTCACTTTAAGATAAACTTACAATTTTAAAAGTCTTACCCAATAACAGAATAAAATGGAAGGCTGCAAAATCTCTGAATGCCTACCATCAATATAGGGACCTAGAGACAGGGAGCGCTCACAGATGCATTGACCAAGTCTGACTACGCTTCTGAAGGTTTGACTTTTATACCAAAGGTTGACACAAGTGAAAAATGTAGGTAATGCTTTTCAAAGGGTTATCCGCAAATAGACTTTGACGTTGGCACCACAGGCTATAACCTTAGTGTCAGAAGAGAAGGAGGTCATTCTATCTCCAGAGAAGTCCAGGCTGACAAGACTTACTATCTTTTCAGGAGAACAATGGCATGTCACTGTGGCATCTTACTATTTAGAGCTCAAGGCAAGCGTAAAAGTATGATTTTACTGTCGTTTATAGCAAAATGACTGCTGTGTGCTCAATACCAAAGCTTTTTCATTACTCTGCATTTATCATCTTTTAGGTTTCAGGTGTAGTTCTTTTACTTCCCTTTTCTTCCAAATTATAGACCCTTTCAAAGTTTTAGAGCTTTCTGTTTCATTCCGGAATGGAGGCAAGACTGTAATCCATTTTCAATGGAGAAATTAGACTTAACCACAAAATATTGCAAATATCTTGTGCCAGAATTCATGATTTTCAGGTTTTACTGGACAAGTCCTTACAGAAATGTTGAAGACCACAATAGTTCTTTCATTGTATGCTCAGAATTATTCTATCCTTCACCACAAATCATACTTTTTTTGTAAAGTGAACTCACTTTTGCTCCAGTCACCTCCATTCTGAAACTTTGAACATTCCATATGACCAACATTTTAAAGGGTCTATACTCTAATATATCTATGGCAGGTTTGGCTAGTTACCACACAACTTTGCTGTAAATTTATTGCACCTTGACACAAAATGACTTTGCAAATTTTTGGCTCCCCCTTCAAAGTGGTTCACATGTCACCACTTCTAGTAACCTATGAAGATAGTATACTTTGGAAGTTGTATGTGTGGAAGAACGCAATATATTAGACTACTGTATATTACTGTCTGTGGATATGTACAGTCAATAGAACGCATCCTTTGTTCCCCTGAAATTATAGCCACACAAAACAAAAAACACCATTTACCTCTGGTTCTACTCTCAAGAACTTTGATCATGGTGACCAGCCAATAAGGGCATTTGATCATTCGCATTAGCATATGTCTTCCAAGCAGTCAGTTCAAATTATGAACTAGGTCTAAAGCTAACATTCATCCATTCATTTTAATAGTCTTATGTCCTAAGTAACAGTGTCTCAAGTGAGTAGAAAACAAATTGGCTGCTGGAGTAATATGCTGCCATTTTGATGGTAATTGACAACACAAACCCAAAAATTGATGTTGGTGTTTGCTCGAAATAATTAGTAGTGGGGCAGCTAACACCGGTGCCTGTGAAGGACAACCAGGCAGCATCTAAAGATAAGCCCTCTCAGTAATTACTATTGACACTGGTTTAAAGGAAAGTCATGAAATAGTTCCTGTGGGGTATGGATCTTCTCTCATAATCCGCATTAGACGGGATCATATATCTCTTTAATAATCAATAGATCAATGGAGTAAATAAAACTTGTCATGCATGTTATCTGGACATGTTTAGATTTACAAGGTAAACAGTGAATGCTGATTGGACTTTTTTGGTTTTAAAATAGTGACTAAACCTTGTATATGTGGCACGCAACTTACACTTTTATAAGTATATTATTAATCTTCTTTTAGTGACTATATGCTAAGCTATCTGGGCAGGCTAGGAAAGACCAATGACTGTATGGGTCTGGTATGTGTCTCATCTCATCTATGTTATTATAACTGTTTATCTAAAATTTTGCAATAATAAGTGTAAGGTTTAGCTCTATCATGCAGCCTTATTCTGAACAGAGACCAGAATTGTTTGTATAGAATAAAAAAGAAAATGATCACTGATAAAATGGGCTTAGTGAGGTTGCTCAAAAGTGGTTTGAAATTGCTATTTAAAAAAGACTGCAACCAAAAAATAAAAAAAAAAAGATAAAATATTCATGCTTTTTTGACATTTGCGGTGTCTATTTTAGTAATGGTTGTGCAACATGCATCTGCTCTGTGCTTTCATAAGATTTCACGTTGCCATTGTAAAAGGTGCCGCTTGGATGTGTCACCGGTATGAAACTGTCTTGTTTACAGGACATCTTTTTCAATCAATCAAACTTTATTTATAAAATGCAACACAGAATGCTTTACAGAGATCGCCCCATACACCCCACACCCCATCACCAACTACACACACTCCATTGCCACACATTCATACACACAGAGGAACCAGGAGAGAAAACACTATCACAGGAGCATTCCGCACCAGGGGTTGACCAGGCCACATAGGACAGTGACACAGGGCACACAGCTGTGATGGATCAGCTTTGTTGGGCGCTGTGGGTCACGTAGTTAAATGTGAGCATCGACACTGTTAGCATCACAGTACAAAAAGGCTAGTATAATGTGTGTTTATTTGTGTTGCTCCGTATGTTGCACACAGTTGAATGGAATCCATCTGGAGTGTTTGGTCATTATGTTGTTAAATTTCTGCTTGGGCGAGCAGACCATCCTCGCAGCTGGGCTTTAGGTAGTCTGCAGCCCACCAAATGATGGGAAACTGGAAGCGGTGATGTGACTCACATCACATTGAGCTGAAGGGCCTTTCTCTGTCAGCCTAGATTCACTATCATCTGTCGTAAGGATAGGTAGTGTCACTTATTCCAGCAAATATGCATGTATCAAAAGCACTGACGGCAAATGGGAATCAAGTCTTGCTAAGAGTCTTGACAACAAAGTGTATTTATCCCCAGGTAGTGATGCAGTCTGACTAGGAAATGCATTTCAACCAGGAGAGACCCAAAACAAAGTACCTGATGAATTAATGATACATAACGGATTTATTGTTGAATGGGTGATGTGCGCTGCTGAGGCTGTGGGGAGTGAGATGGTTCTGCTACAGCAGCGATGATGGAGGAGAGTGAGATGGTTCTGCTACTGTGGTAGTGATCGGGAAAAGAGAGGTTGGTCTGCTGTTGATAAGATGGCGGAGGACTGTGGCTCAAATCTGAAACAAATGAATGACAGAGGGGATGTGATTGGCTGAGAGAGGAAGTCAGCTGAGAGGAAGTAGAGTGTCAGAAGATAAGAGGGAGGAGTCTTCCTGAAGAAATTTATAATGCAGCCTAATTTATCTGAAGATGTTAATCTAAATGATCACTGTGTCATGATTGTATTTTGTTTATATTTGTCTTTGGACCTGCACCATTAAGTCATTGTCCCCATGATTATAGCTCCATACCATTGTGGAGAGAGGCATATGCTTCTATCAAACTCTCATTAACCTTGTGCCTGATTACGTCCTGCTTGGTGAGATTACTCCGTGAGATACTCGCTCACAACAGAGTGGCCATTTACAGCTTCACGATGATTAACAGTCGAAATAAACTGTCGTCCCCGCAAGGAGAGTCGAGCCCATTCTAAAGCCTCAGGCCTCAGGTGCTAGTGGTAGATGTCACATATGCAAACTAAGGTTAAATATGCAGTGTGTAGGATTAGGTCGTAAACAAACACTTGTGACCTCTGACACAATAGATTCGAGAATGAACGCTGCCAGTAGTTCCAATGCCAATACAGTAGCTCTGACAGAATGTGTTACAAACAGTATGGTTTAAATGCTAGCATGACACAAACCATACTGTAAATTCATAATAGACACAGACAACGTTTCTGGAATATCTTCAGCACAAAAAATATGACCTTTTGCTGACCAGCATTTAGTTATCTCCGGATCATTTGAGAGCATATTCCAAGAAGCTATATTCAGGTCAGTTAGTGCTTACACCATTCTTTACCACTCATTGGCACTAAATACTAACAATTCTCTTCACTTTTGACTCTGTAGGTATTTTGGATGTAATTACAATGATCTAATAATATTGCTGTTGCATTATATTTTATTACAAAATCCTTTTAGTATTCCCTTTTACTGACTTTGAAAGTTTGTGATTGCAGATGGCAAGTTCTATCAAAAACAAAGTAGTAAATGACCTTCTTCTTAACAGTGGATTAAAAAAGTCCAGGGCAGATTACCATACAGCATTAACCACAGAAAGAAATGTGATCTTTTGTGATGGTAAAACACCTGAAGTTGCTTTGTTAAACCCGGCTACTCTGCTGCACACCACAAGGTCTTTATGTTAATGACATTGGCTGTCTCACCTTTTTCTCTTTCACTTGCTCCAGGTAAAGGTAGAGCAAATTAATACACTGACACTTCTAGCTACGAAGAAGCAAATGCAACGAGGCGCCCGGTAGCATAGATAAATATTACAAAATATCTAGAAAAAATAGAAAAAAAATCCTTAAATGTATATATTCCCGTCTTATTCTAAAAGTCTGGCGTCAACATGCACTGTTAATTTTATACAGCGCAAAAAGTATACATATATATAACTTTAAATAGTAAGTTTATTGCATTATTTAATGTTTATATGTATGAGGCAGGTTCAAGGTGTACTCATAGTTCAAGTTCAATACACTTATTAAAGGGGAAATATACACATTTTGTGAAGTTGTCGGGTCCCATTCATGCGGAATCCGGTTGGCTAACGTTAGCTTAGATTAGCCCTTGACCGGAGCTAACTGCTACATGCTGCTGTGGTGATTGTTTTCTCAATTCTCCATATAAGGCCTTTAACGTTTACTTTACACACGCCTCTATTTCTCTCCCTTTTTTCAAATCTAAACCAATTCGTACCAGTCTGTGTGTGAATACCGAGAGAATATGCACTTTTCTTATGTTCTTCTTCTATCTGCCTAATTGCCTTACTGTTTGTGGAGTCATGCTTTGGAATTCAAAATGTGAGCCCTGACCTGTTGTGTGAAAAGTAATGGACTAAAATTGACACATTACACCATGGCTTTTTGAGAATAGAGTTTTGAAATTCTACATTTAAGTGTGTTGCAGAACAGTGAGCCAACAGCCATAAGATGCCCTGTTCTGATGAAATTTAGTTAATAGTAAAGAAATCTTCCAGAGATATTAACACTTTTTTTATCTTCTCCCTCAAACATAGATTTTTGATGATGGATTTTCCTTAAACATTCTCATGGGCATCCCAAGGACAACAGAGCCAGTCCAGCTTCACCAAAAATATTTCAATATTTTATACTGCTGTAACATCAGTGTTCTGATGTACACTCAGTGAGAAATAAGATTTACTCAATTTTTCTCTTATTTATAGGTTGCCCGACGTAAACATGTTTTGGAACACATTCTATTTCTAGTGAGCACCTTCCATCTATGGAGATAACATGGTGCAGAGCTACCTATGATATATATATCATTAGCTGGCGTTGAGAGCACGTGCTGCCATCCTACAGTCTGTATTATGTATTTATTTTACAAGGGAATTTACATGAGATAATAATAACTCCAAACCATAAAACACAAACTTAAGTTTAATGCACTGTAATGTAAAGTAATGCAGGTTTTTGAGTGTATTTCACAGTGTTATCATTGAATGTACTCAAGTTTACTTTCTATTTTTTTAGAGCAACCGCTTGCCATATTTTTTTTTGGTAAACTCAATTTGTCTGGGTTTACAGTGTGGAAGGTGTGAGTCAGCATATAGCAATAAATGATAGAAATACTGTATAAAATATTGTGTTGGGAGTGGATTGCAGGGAGATTTCAGTATTGAGCATTTTTTTTATGCCTGAATTTAATTAATTTTGGAACCAATTTAAAAGGCCTTAAGGGATCAAATTCTACAATAAACCACAACAACTTTGGTACTCTGTGACCGGGAGGGACAGGAAATACAGGCATACAGTTTGGCACAAGAATCATTTAACATGAGAACTATACTGTCATAATAAATTGGTTATAACATGGAATATAACTAGACTTAAGATTGAACCTTGTGGAACACAATAAGAGTCTGCATTTATAGAGTTAATAACTAGTAAGAGAGCCATTAGTAGTCAAACATACTGTAAGATGGGGTGGGCAAACTGCGGCCCGGGGGCCACTTGGGTTTTTTAATCCGGCCCACCAAGCATTTTCTCATATTTTTTAAATGATAAAATATTGTCAATTTCTCACTCACGTTGTTATAACCTGCAGTAACCAGTTAACTCCACATCAACATATTTTTTCACTGAGGTCCGATCGAAGGCTGTATGTCTCATTTGTCAGTTTACAAAGAATACGGCCCACTTGGCACAGTTTTAAACCCCATGTGGCCTTTGAGTCAAAAAGTTTGCCCACCCCTGAGTTAAGTCTGTTAAAGGCCCCATTAGCTTTATGCAATTGTGTCCAAGTGCCATGCCATTTGTGAGTAAGTGCAAGGCTTAACCATCCTTTGGTCTGATGTTCTTATGCAGATTCCAAACAGATGGAATTAATTCCTGCAGCACCATTTAAATTTTAAATGATTTATTAAATTGAGTTAAGGCCCTTCCAAAGTGTGGCTTCTGTTTGCTTGTATTATAGGCCTATTAAAGATGATGTGCCCACACGTGATTAATATTTGTTTTAATTTCTTTCAGGATTTCAGTTAACTCACAGGAATCAATATTTAATGTTTTCAGTGAATATTTATAATTGCACAGTACAAAAGTAATTGGCCCAGATTCTCCAACAGTGGGAGAAAAGCAAACATAAGATACCCCATATTTTTCAGGACAGCACTGATATGTCACTGAGTGGTTGGGAAAGAATTTAGTAACTTAATTTAATAAGTTATTGTTGCGTGATTTGAAAGTCTTTGTAAAAATGGAGCAGCATACATTGTGTTTATCAGCGCCCCTATGTTGCTAATACGTTTTGCTGAAAGGCTTGTTGATTTTGGCAAACCTAAAGCCAGCCCACCCACGGCAATACTGCCACATGATTAGTCCTCGCCACCGGTGTAGTCGAGCAGACGGATCAGCGGGGGCAGAACAAGATGGAGTTTGGTGAGTTTGGAAAACTACAAATCCAGCTCGAAGCTTATGAGGAGGGAGCACGGTCCTCTGTCTGTTATCATGAGTTCTCTATGGGTTCTCTATGGGTTCTCTATGGGTTCTCTATGGGTCCTCCTGCTTCTTCCCACTGTCCAAAAAATTATATGTGATAGGAACATGTGTGAGCCTAGAACATTATATTTTCACTGAAGTTGGTTTGTTGAAATTACTATCTTTGTTTCTGTTTCTGTACCATTGTGAGTTAGGGCCAAAGATACTAACCCCATTTATGAAGGGTCAGTAATTAAACAAATGAATAGTTAATTGTTTGTTTGTTTCAATTGGGAGGTGTATTATTTGGTTTTCTGGTTCAATGGATAAAGAATTTACCCCCAAACAGCTTTGAGCCTAAATCTGGCCAATATATTAATGGCCAATATATTTATAGGGCCAATAAAGGCGTTTTTTTTTCATTCTGCATTCTCCATGTGCTTCTACTTCCGATTTTCCAATCAGTGAAAATATTTGTCATGTGTTTTTCAGACTATTATTATTCCCATAGGTTGGAAGGAGCCCAAGCTTAGACTTGCTAATGAAATGGATTTGATGCAAAGAGAACTTGGAAGATGAGCTGACTTTACAATTTTATTTGAGCTGCCCTCAAAGTCCAAGGTTAAGTAATGTGAAGGGAAATGAAGTGAACAATGCGTTGTTGGAAGCCAGAGCGTATTTCATATTAAGATAACAATATTCTTATGGTAATTTGTTATTTTATAAGACCACTGATCAATTAGTGGAACAGCAAATTGCAAAAAGAAACTATAAATCATCCATGTGAAAATGCCATGTCAGCAACATTTATACAATCTGTACTACAACTATACGCACATATAAAGGCTTCATTTTAATGCATATCTGTCACATTCATTCAACTATTTATTTAGTCTTAGTCTGTTAGCAAGTTAGATTTGATGATAGACATGTGTTTTGGTGAATTTGGATGGTCGACTATAATTGGATCATGTATGTTTAATATTATCTTTAAACAATTCACTGCCATTTTTACTCAGGGATAATACTAACTCCAGCCACAAGACGTCAGTATCAGTGTGAGATGTACTTTTTTTAAAACATTTTTTTAAAACATTTACCCCTGAACTAGAATATGCTTTGTTCAGGATCAGGCCAATGTTGTCTTTGAAGTTAATGCATATTTTGTATCTAGTTTCATATATTCATTTTGTAACATTTCAACAGGAACCCCACTTGAATGCAATCCAACACATGAGCAGTTTTGCAGCAATGTCAAACTAAAACCACTATCGTTAGCCTTTAAAGAGCCATTTTTCACTTTGTCACATGTTCCCAGGAGGAGACACCAGAGGATGACCATTCCAGTGAGCAAGAGGGTTTTTAGTGTTTAAACTCACCGCTGTGAATGGATCCTGGGGGCTTAGTCGGCACATTTCCTCAAGGGGAATATATGGCAGGTTAACCACACCTCCAGCAGACATTATAGGGATATTTCCAGTGTGAAAAAATGAGTCCAAACTTCCTTGTGAGATAATTAAATGAAATGTGGTTTGTCTGGTTCAGTCTAAGAGATCTGACTGGTCTAATTGACACAGTTCTGAACAAGAAATCTGCTGACCTTTGCTATGGCGCCAGTCTTCATTTTAGCTGCTCAAAGTTGAATGTGTAAAAATGTGTGAGGGTTATTATTTGGATGAAATTCAATACAGGGCCTGTCCTGTATTGATTAAAAAGATGGTATAGGAATACAATAACTGTTGCTTGCAAAATAAACAAATGAACTAAAGCAGAACTAAAACTCCAAAGCACTTAAAGTAAAAGTTTAGTCAATTCAAAATATTTTTATTAGAACTTTATGTTTCTGCTTATTCCCACTATTGCTGGAGGCCAAAGTATGGGTCTGCCACGTTAGTTGCAGGGCTGACACTTGGTGACACACTGACAAATTACTAATTTAGAGTTACAAACTCGGCAGAGGGTGGAGGAAAGAGTACCTAGAGCCTTAGTAACATAACATTGCTTGAAAAACAACAGTGTAAAAGGTCATTGTATTTGCAACATAAAGAAATAGGTCAAATACAAAGAGTAGCATACAAATACTGTATGCGAGCCATGCATTATAAACCTCTGAGTAAGGATAAACATAAAAAACACAATGAAGTGTTAGATTAATTAACAATGAAATGAAGCAACAAAAGGATGAGTCTGGAGACTCAAGCCTTTCACAAGCAGCTGTTCAAGAGTAGTATATTACACAATGTGGAGAAAAGAGCCCAGCGACCCATGTCCTCCACCTTTCAAATCTCATCTCCGTCAATGAAATCAGGTGTCAAAGTTTGCAGGAATGCAGCGAAAACAAGCCAAACTCGATCATGGTTGGAGTTGTCACAGCTGTTGTGAGGCCTGATAAAATAACATCATAAAGAAGAAAGAGTAGTCTTCAAGTCACTGCTGCCATTGTGGACCGGCAATGAAAGGTTTTTTCACAGCACTGGTGGATAAGAGAGTGACTGATCAAACTTGTCACTACGGTGGATGAATCTACATTGACCCAAAAAGCACATGGCTGGGACTTTTTTAAGAAATGTCTTCGGCCAGGCCCTTTCAAATAAATGATTCTTTGATGCTAAAAAGCTGATTATGTGCTTCATTTAATCTTTGACAAATGTTTATGAAAAATAGCTCAATTCCTAATAGAGGATGACATGGCTGTTTAAAAAGTGCTGCTTCAAACTGCTGATAAAATATGTACGCCTTTGACAGACACCATGCAGATTTGAGATCAAAGTGTACTGAATGGGCCCTATTAAAAAGTAATGGGTAGATATGTTTCACAAAGTCACAATGCTAATTTTGTAAACAATTAGTCAGATGTGCTAAATATATTTACTGGTACACTTTGAAATGCATCATATTTGTAGGGTAGAAAAGTTCTGGCACACATGGAGCACAGTTGTTTTAACCCCAAATTTACACTAATGCATTTCACGGAGGAGTAACTTCAGCAGAACATTTTACCAGAGGTGGGTAGTACTCAGTTACAATTTCTTGAGTAAGGTTTTAAATAAATTGTACTCCATAGAATAGCTTTACTGCAC
>JAVQKC010078347.1:0-24384 GCA_036025475.1 Philypnodon macrostomus | reverse complement strand
CTGGACACACTTACTTTGGCAGAGAGCAATGAAACTTGGTACAGTGATTCTCCACAGTGTACCCAACATAAAATATTATTATGACCCCGCCCTACAACAAACAGGAAGTTGGCCATTTTTAATTGAAATTGAATTTGGGAGGTCAGGTATATTTGACATTTGGTGACAGTTGTAGCAGACGTACGGGGCAGACGTATGGGGCAGACGTATGGGGCCGTTTCGCCAATATACACCTTGCTGTCGGGGACGACAGCACAGGCATAGCTATTGTTTTACTTTAGTCCCTCTACAGCAGACCTGGGCAAAGTGCGGCCCGGGGGCCACATGCGGCCCTTGACCGTCCATGTCTGGCCCACTGAAGGCTTGGTTAAACAATAATCATACATATCATAGGTAATGACTCATTTTACTCATGTAAATGCACAGTTCACCTTTGTGCCTCACGTCACTGATGGCAACTTGGCAATGCATTAGTTTCCCATGTCAATGTAAGGACAATGAACTAGACTTGCCTTCCCATACTGCATTTAATAATTGTATAGAGAACTCTAAAATCATTTGTGTAGTAGTTTGGTAGCTCATCTCGATCTCATTTCTCGGTTATTGGCCCTCCACAACAGTCCCCGGTCGTAATGTGGCCCTTGGGAAAAAATAATTGCCCACCCCTGTTCTAGTGTCTATAGGCAGTCCACTGACCAGCATGTGACAGGTTGGCTAATGTTAATATCAAGCCCTGTTAGAAATGCTTTTTAAGGAGCAAGGAAGATTTAAAGATAAAAGACTGTGTCATGTGGAAAGGCCATGATCCCTGTGTCCAGCTTCATACTTTCAGAAGAGTGAGTGTCCATTATCAGCTGTGCACTTTCAGTCACCTTTTAGACTCCATTGAGCTACTGGACTAGATGTTAGACCATTGCCAAGTACAAGAAGCAGACAAAATCCCTCTCCCAAACCCTGGCCCAATGCGTCATCATCATCATCATCATCATCATCGTCATCACACCATGGTATTTTTCTACATAAATGAATGCACTGCAAATAAACAGCCACACATAGCTCCACGGTGAACTCAGAACTCATAAAAAACCATAAAACCACATGTGTTTTATATTACTGCTTCAGCAGAACTTCACTAGCACTGCCTCTTTGGGCTAATCCGGACTTTGAGACAGTCTTTTTGATCTCATGTTTGACAGTCTCTTCCTGTCTGGATCTCAGCATCAAAAACTAAACTGTGCTTATCAGGTTTGGCTTTGTTTGTTTGGGCTAATGTGGGGCGTGCCCATCCATCTCTCTGAGAATTTCTCTGTAAATGATTTTAGGCATATCTATCCAAGTCAGGAAAGTATGCTAATAATTCATGTGGGAACAGAAAATATGTCAGTAATAACACTAATAATAATAATAATTGTGTATAGATATATTGCAAAAAAATACATCTTCATTTGGGTAATTTGACTTGTTTACTAAGGAACAGACTTTCAGTAGAGTGTGTAAATAAATAACAAAATGTGACTGTGTGCGTTGTACTTTTCTTTATGTAAATGTGAAACAAACTCCTCCCTAAACTAAATTCAGCTCCATCTGCTATAGCATATTAATACTCTTTACATAAAGAGTTGCACTTTACTTTACAGATTGGTAATAATATTGTAATAGTGTGGTAATAAACAGATAACAAGTAATTATATTGTAATTATGGTTAATTTAGCTACCAAGTAATTTTTAAAGTAATTGCCCTTGTAATTCCATGCAATGTATTGTAACAAGAGTAATCTAGTCTGGATATTATGGTTAGGGTTAGGGTTGGTAATTACATATACATTTTGTGGAAATTAACAATAATTACCATGTTATTACCCCACTATTACTACTATCAGCCTACCATATTAATATTGTGCTGTGAAGTGCCAGTAAAGGTTAATCAGTTTATTTCTAACCTTTTCAACTCAAACTATATCCTAGATAAATATATATAAAAAACTTTATTTTTCTGACTTTAGTACATGGGACGCTGCTTGTGTGTGGGACTGTTCCTCAGAAATTTGTCTTGGCGTTCAAATCTGTTTCTGAGACTCAATTTCCTACAGGTCTCTGTTTTGTGAAGCTACAGTGAGACCTCCCCACATTACTATGAGCTCAAACGCCTTTTCCACAGACATCCACTGCAGTCCCATACGTTTCACACATGGACTTGACCATGCACATGCGCTCCAAAGTGCACAATGCTGATAACGATTCCCAGCTGCCCTGTCTGAACACAGCACATCTGGAGCAGAGGAAGCAAGAGATTCCAACGAGAGGCAAAGAACAGTTAAAGTCATCCCACGTCGGCCATTTTGTTCTTTATTCAGCATTTCACAAGCAACAAACAAAGTAAAAACACCACTTGAGCACATGTTATAAGCAATAGTATGTTGTAATATCATGAATTTGTATAGCTTCACAGTACGGTGTCTCTTTGAATTAAGCCTATAGTTTCACAATGGTGTTTGATGTTGAGAGCCAAAAACACAGCCAAGCTTTGGAACTAACCCAAAGACAATCTGTGTTTAATTTGTTGAGCTTAATGTGCACTAAATGACATTTAGACTGGATATTTTATGGTTTGTTTTCAAAATCTAACTGGTTGTGCGTTTATGTATTGCAGCCTGAAACAGTTACATGGTACTTAAAGCTCGGACGATGTTGTAGTACAGTATAAGGTCTAAGGCTCCCGTAATGACCATTGCCAGGGACTCAAATGTGATTTAAGCTGAAGAATGGATCAGGTTCTCAGTCAACCACGTCATCATTTGGTTATATATATGTTTATCAGGTGAAAGATCAATAACAAACAGCTTCATCCTTACTTTTAGCACTCAACAGTTCAAGTCAAGCTTTACTCTGTTTTTGGGATCAACTCTTGCAGCTGTTAAATAGTTTTAATGTATTTTCCTTTCATCCATCAGCTACACATTCAAACACACATCTGCCATTCAAACACTGGAAAAAGCAGGTTTGAGATGCAGGTTTATAATAAAATGATATGAATCTGTTTTCGCTCTGTTTAACATTAAATAGTGTTTTTTAATACTCATAAAATTGGGTTGAAAGATGACTACGTTGTTGCACTCCTGGCTCCCTGCTCTTAGTTTGTGGGATTAAGTCAGCATGTTCTCCCTGTGCTATATTGTGGGTTCTCTCCTCTTCATCCCATCAGATATGCATGTTTTATGAGAGCTGGTCAATCTAAATAGTGAATAAATGTGAGATTTGATAGTCGTCTGTGTGTCATTGTGTCAGCCCTGCGACTAACTGGGCTCTATCAATTTAATTAAAGGCTAGAGCGCTCTGATTGGTCGATACATCCACCTATAGGACATACCTATCTATCAGGAAAATGTGTGACAGATCTTTATGCAGTATTATGCATTTAGATCTCCTCTAGAGCCCCATATACTCTTGTTGATTTCTCTGGTTTGGTCCACATTTTCCCCTGTATGTGTTTCCTGCAGAACAGTAAGAGAAAGGTTTGTTGTTTGTGATCCTGCATCTGATTGCCCCAGAAATCCCTCAAGACTCAAAGACGCTTTATGCCCCATGTGAAAAAAATAAAAGTTAAAATGAAATATGCACAAGACTGTGTGAGAGAAAGAACTGGATTACCCTTTTCTTTTGGGAGGGAGGTCATTCCTATTCTCTGAGTCACAGTTTTTAAAGGAGAACAGACCCCCGCACACTCCATCCTCACACAGAGGCTGTTGGCTTCTTTTCTTTTTATGGAAAAACCCGTTCTCTGCCAAGATCCAGAGAGAGGAGCTTCACGGATATACTATCTCTGGTCCACAGCTGGACCGTCTTCAGTTTGAAGTTTACATCTCTGTTTTTGGTTTCTGATATTTACCAAACTCAAAACAAATGTAAAGTGTTGTTTCTACTTCATTCTTGCATAGGTGAATTGGCTAAATTAATAATGACGCTTTGGATATATATTCCCAACACTCAAAGCCTTTTACAATTGAGTACACTATTCACTCCACAGCCACACACTGCTGGTGGAGAACTACCTTTAGCCACAGCTGTTCTATAGGGCAGACTGACTGAGAGGTGTGGCAGCCATACCACGCCCATGAACACACAAACACATTCATACGCGCAAGTTAAGTGTCTTGTCCAAGGACATTAGTGCAGTCCATGAATTGGGACAGGCATCAAACTACCAACCATCCTGCCAGTACTATACCTAGGCATTAGGCGTTGTTCAAGGCCTTGCAGGCCATATACAAATCTGAACCCAATTTTAAACCATGATCTTGAGAGAATTGACTACCTGCATTGAATGACATTTGATTTTCTGATTGTTTCATGTAATTTGTCTTAATCTGAACAGACTTTGGTGTCTGTTCTCACCTCACAATCTTCCAAACAGCCTCATTACGCCTTTCCCATAATTGATAATCATGCAGCGGATGTGAGCTCAGCTGTTCTTGTCAAGAGTCATGTTCTGGAGAAAACATTAGTGGAATCGCTGTTGTCCCTGTGTTTGCACTTATAATACAGTATTGGACGCTGTCTTACAAGTGTCTCTCATCACAGTGCTGCTAAATATGCTTTAAATCAAATGTTAAATGTCTGAGTGAGACCTCCCACTTTATAACCAACAACGACAAGAAACTACAGGAACCTACAGACGCATAAAGATGGTGAACAGACGCATGGACGGGTTGACACTGTTTATACTCGCTGTAAACTCGTCTCATAGGTCTAAACTAATTGCAACCAGACCCGCAACACTAATTACGAGGTCCATGTATTTATGAGGAGTGGGGGTTCACTTTGTGATTTAAGCAAGGCCGGTGGTATAGGCCTAACACGAGGGTGTGGTCTGTGGCGTGAGCATTTTCTAACTCTTAAAATAATCTAGATTTAATCCTGTATTTGACCTAATTCACAGTTTGTCCTGGCCCTTGAATGCACACTTTTGCCATTTTTGATTCGCTTAGCCTATAATGTAGTCGCTTTTTTATATTGTTGGGGCATTGTCATAATATCTGTTCTGTTTTTTCAGTTCATCTGAGGGCACTTCCGACAAATGTCCCAGTGATTAAAGGTAAAGGTCTGCTTGTGGTTTTCCCAAGTCAGTTTTAAAGTGACCCTAATGTCCGTGGTGAGGGGGAGTGTGGTTTGGCATGTCAATATATTGGTGCGCGTGAGTGGGGTAAACGCGTGCACGCACATGTAGTTGCGGAGCTACGGCGCCTCCAAGTGGACATATCTGACAGTGTCGTGCACGGCGCGCGTGCGGGAGAGCCAAGGAGGGATCGTTGGGGCTGGACTGGGACGGCAGGGCGAACTGACGGCTCTTCTGCGGGAACTGAACGCACACCCAGCGGCTTTATTCACCACCTTTTACCCCCCTTTTCTAACTGGATTTTTCTCTTCTTGAAATGCGGAGGTAGTCTGTGGAGGACCAACTGCGTACCAAGGATTTCTTGTTGGAAAGAGTTTGGGTAAGCAGCACTTTTATGCACAGCTGTGTGAGCGCCTCTCTCGTCTCTATAGCCTACTCAACTTTATGAAGATTTGGGTCTGTTTTTCTGGACACATTTGAATATTATGAATACTTATATTGTGTGTATAATCTTTATAATCTGTGCGCAAAGTTGGGGCAAACTCTGGTGGAAAAAACTGCATTTAGGCCCACTGGTGGCTTTTCTTTATTATTTTTTGAATTTATCCTTCATTTATTTAATATACCTAGGCTACATATCATATACCTTGGGCAACGCACATATTCCCAGTGCAGAGCGAGCGAGGCGAACATCTGAAGCAGCGAGTCCTGTGCAGCTGTGAGTCTGCTAGAGGGAGCCACAGCAAACTGTAACGACGGAATAAATAATGCAAAGAAAATTTAATAAATAGAGAAGAAGCTGTTGTCTATCGGTTTAGTTGAACTTTCTTATATATCGGTAATAATTAAGAGCATACAATTAAATTAAATTATTATTATTATTTTTGCTTCTCGCATTATGAGTCTTACCTGTGTGTTTTTTAGTTGGAACTGAGAGCACCCAAAACAGTTGGAACCAGGAACACGCTACATGAAGACTACTACATCTTATCTTGAGAAGAAAGTAACTCAAGATAAGATGTAGTAGTCTCCATGTAGAAGCTATACACTGTCATTGGGGCCACACTATTGAAAACTATTGGCCTCAGGGGGGCAGCAGAGCTTATTTTTGGTCCATGGGTTAGAGCTCTGGGTGTTCTGTTGCTCTCTGCTGCCGCTCAGTGTAAACAATCTGACAATCAATCTTTTCAAATGTAAATGTAGGTGTATTTCTGATTTAGCCTTATCTGTTGTCTTATATTGTAATTCACATCATCATGTACATTTTGTGAATCCTTAGTTGGCCCATATTCCCCAGTTTAATAGCATAGCACATATAAACTTTTGTCACCATATCTGACAAATAATCTTTATTTTATTAGCCTTACATCTGCAAAACCACAACAGACTGATTGAATAGAAATGCTCTGAGAACAGTAGACGTGCCGGCATGCTGTGTCATAAAAGTGTTGAGCCCGACCTATTACACACACACAGTAGTAGCCCAGTGTTTTTCAACCTTCATTGAGTCAATGCACTCTATTTAGTTGAAAAAAAATCCAACGGCACACCATCAATAAAAAAATGTACCAAATAGCCCTGTGTTGTATACAGTGCAGTGGTGCAGTGGGTAGGTGCTCGCCCTTCAACCAGAGGGTTGGTGGTTCGACCAAGCACACGCTGTCGTTGTGTCCCTGGGCAAGACACTTAACCTATGAATGAATGTGGTTGTGTGTGATTGGTGTTTCGTGGTGGTCGGAGGGGCTGTAGGTGCAAAACTGGCAGCCACGCTTCTGTCAGTGTGACTGAGGAGTGAATGAGTAATACAAAAAATATATATATATATGGTTGTTGTTGTAGTATACACTAGGGTATATAATGGAATATAGGCACCAAACAATGTACCCCTACACACTGGTTGAAAATCAAGGTCCAGCCATTTAGTTTACTAAAGATGAAGGCGCTGGTCATTTTAAATGCAACATTGGTCAAACTACACCAGACTGTTCTGAAATAGATTTCTATGCACTGTGAACTTTATGATTCATTTATGATTATGATTCTGCACTTCTTTGTCTTTGTGTGTCTGACAGGAGAAGATGTTGGGGTTGGAAGTCATTGCCCTCTGTCTTCTTTTTGGAGCACTGACCCAGGGTCAGGCGCCTGAGTGCAACAGTGAGTCCCACGGCACTAGTTCTGTTATGTTAACAATTATATTGAGTCTTTGTCAGAGGTGAAACTTGCCGATGTTTGTGCTTCCTGCAGAAAAAAATGAATGTCCCATCGATGTTTACTTCACTATTGACACATCAGAGACCATCGCCCTGCAAGAACCTCCCCCCGGCTCACTGGTGGACAGCATCAAGGTGCACAAATCAAACTATCAAATCTACTTTTGTTGCTTTAAAACGGTATTAAAATAGTGTGTGTGTATTCTAATAGAAATTCACAGTGATGTTCGCGAAGCGTTTGGAGGACCATGAGATCAGAGGATCAGTGAAGATCACCTGGAACTTGGGTGGGCTTCACTTCTCTCAGAGACAGGAAGTGTTCAGCCGAATGGCTGGAAAAACTGACTTTATCGATGTGAGTCATATGCCCTTATTGCTACTACTACATTACAGTTGAGTGCATTATTTATTTACTCCACACCCTTAGCTACAGCTGTCGTAGGGCAGACAAATTTAGCTGTATAGTGCCTAAAACATTAACACCCTTGTACAAAGGCAAGGTGGGTGATGGTTCTTGCCCAAGGACACAACAGCAGTAAAAGAGGCAGCAATTAAACCCCAAACCTTCATCTTGCACTCTACTTCCTTAGCCACCTTAGCAATCACCCTACACTACAACAGAATACATACATACAGCATCTTTGTTAATCAAAAATTGACTTTATGATATAATTTGAAACATCATCTATGTATGATCCAAATACTGATATTCTCCACTTGTATTTGACTATTGTTTTGTGTTTTTTTTATAACAGGGAGTTTCAAAAATCGTTTACCTGGGCAAAGGCACCTATATTGACTGTGCCATTGCCAACATGACTCAGGAGATGCAGCGCTCAGCCTCATACCACAAAGCTCTGAGGTTTGCTGTGGTCATCACTGATGGACATGTCACTGGAAACCCATGTGGAGGCATCAAAGTGGCAGCAGAGAAAGCTCGGGACGAAGGCATCCGTATATTTGCAGTAGCAGCGTCAAAGAATATAGATGAGACTGGGATGAAGGAGATCGCTAACTCACCTGCAGCGGTTTACAGGAGAGAGTTCTTGGCTGTAGATCTGAGTCAAGGAAGAGCACTCATTCATGAAGAAACGATCGACCGCATCATTAAAACCATGGTACTGGATAAAAAAATATACTATTATATTTCAGTCTCAGCTCTGCTAACACGTTCTCTCATTTGTTTTCTCAGAAACATTTGGCTTATGTTGAGGTAAGACAACAGACATAAACATATATCGTCTGTTATCCTTGACCTACAATAATCTATGTTTTTTATCTTCTACACAGTGTTACAGTGTGGCCTGTTTGGAGACAACAGGCCCCCCTGGTCCTAAAGGTCACAGAGGACAAAAAGTCAGTATTTTACACAAACACTTGTGAAAAAAAACACAACTGTCAACTTCACAAACATGTTGTCCTTAACCACAGGGAGTTAAAGGAGACAACGGTGATCCAGGACTGAAAGGAGGGAGAGGACGCCCTGGTGACCCTGGTATTGAAGGTCCTATTGGTCAGCCTGGTATCAAAGTAAGATCACACAGTCCCATACAACGCAATATCACATCTACTATTAATTTAATATCATTATGTTTCTTCTTTTTAGGGAGAACCTGGTTTTAAAGGAGATAAGGTTTGTAGGGTTTATATTGATCTGGTACTGGTAAGTTTTAAACAGTAAATTACATAAATGTTTGGTCTTTTCACAGGGAGAGGTTGGAACTCAGGGCAGGAGGGTAAGTCAACATGATACAATAATGAAATCAACACATTACTAAATGTCGTCCAGTTACTACATGGAGTATCTCACTGTTTCTCATGACTTAAGGGTGAAAGTGGCTTTGCAGGACGTGACGGGAGAGATGGACAAAAGGTAAAAGTCATTTGAGATTACGTCAATATAATTGAACAAACTGGAATCAAAGTCTGAAGTGTACATTACCAGGATCTATTATAAATAAATATTCTGTTTCATTTTAGGGTAAAATTGGACGCATCGGTGCTCCCGGCTGCAAAGGAGACCCAGGCGACAGAGTATGTCCATTTAGATTATTAGTAACATTATTATCAAGCATAATGATATTTTGAGTGTTATGTATCGCCTTGATTTTCCAGGGTCCTGATGGTCATCCTGGAGATGTTGGTGAACATGGTCCGCCTGGCACTGATGGAGATAAGGTTTGCAGAGTTTCACATAAAATAAAATAATGTCACTAGTTTTTGGAACATCATTTATAATCTCTTCTATAGGGAGATGCCGGTCGCCCTGGGAGACCTGGTCCAACTGGCCCAACTGGAGACTCTGGACCAAAGGCAACATTTTCACTCATAACAATTGCTTGATGTCATAGCGCTAAGGCTAATATTTAATCTCTGGTGTCCTTAGGGTGAAAGGGGAGGTTCTGGATCGCCTGGCGTTCCTGGACTAAAGGGAAATTCTGTAAGTATCTTAAATAAAAACACAAGCTTAAATCATAATTGAATTCCGTGGCTAAACTCTACTTTCTTTTAGGGGACTCCTGGACAACCTGGGCCAAGAGGAGAGCAAGTAAGACCTTCATATTATATCATTTATATAATGGTGATCATGCTCATAAGGAATAGCAGTTGTCGTTTGTTGGTCCATTGTCTGCTCTTGTGATTGTTGTAGGGAAGAAGAGGAGATTATGGGCCAAAGGGCGCTCAGGGCCAGGTCGGAACTCCAGGTGAAAAGGTGTGTTTTGTCATAATTTGATACATTATTCATTATATAACAACATATATTGATTCATTATTTTTTGCAATATTCTAAACCAATTGCAACACATTAGTTTGCCATGATAAACGTGTGATTTGTATTTAAGGGTGAAATGGGACCAGAGGGTTTGAGAGGTCTTGCTGGTGAATCAGGAAGCAAAGGCACTGGGGTAATAACATCCTCTATGTTTGTTAAATGTCATTATTCTGAAGGTGCAAAATATAGTTAATTAACTGGACAAATATTTCTCTTTTCTTGACCTGTCACATAAACATAGGGAGACTCTGGTTTGCCAGGCCCCAGAGGACCACCAGGAATACAGGGAGAGTCGGGACGAAATGTAGGTCACATAACAGTAATATATTTTCATCAAAGATGTGTCTCTGTTATTATCTAGTTGTAAACCTTTGATTTTATCACAGGGCACCAGAGGGGATCCTGGTGATGCTGGACCAAGAGGCGAGCCCGGATCAGCAGGACCAAAAGTAAATCTATTCTCTCTCTTCTTTTTCATGTACTGCTCACTTATTTACCTGCTTTAACATTTAACTTAATCTAATTCAGGGAGATGGTGGAAGACCTGGTTTTAGCTATCCTGGATCAAGAGGACCATCAGTAAGAAACACTATGTAATATACACAGTAGAATACACTATTAGACTTACAACACAAAGCTTACTGGCCTTTGCTTTTGGTGAAGGGTGAAAGAGGTGAGAAGGGAAACCGTGGGCCTCGAGGCAGCAGAGGGGACTGCGGTCAGAAAGGTGATCCAGGAAATAAAGGAGTACCAGGAGAATCTGTAAGTAATATAGGCGTCATTTTAACATCAATACATTGATCTGTGCACTTAAACCTGTTGGCGTTTACTAACAGGGCGAGCCAGGGCCTCAGGGTGAACCTGGACAAAGAGGTCCTAGAGGAGAGGGTGGCCGTGATGTAAGTATTAAACAGCTTTGTAAGGAGTTTTAAGGACGTAAATAAATTTAAAAAAAATACAAAATAAATGTTATATATATATCTTACTGTATATAAAACTTAAAGAAGCCATAATCAAACAATCTTCTTTACACATAAGGGTGATGCTGGCCCTGAGGGAGATCCCGGACTCACTGTAAGAACATTTTAACATATATTTAACATTAACTGGCACATTAATGGTGAATATTATTCTTATTTTTAACAGGAATGTGATGTGATGAACTATGTCAGAGAAACCTGTGGCTGCTGTGGTGAGTTCAAGGACTGTTGTAATAATAATTTGAAAAGATTGATTTGACCCATACATGGCCATATCTGTGTGTGTTGTCTGCAGACTGTGAGAAACGCTGTGGAGCCCTGGACATTGTGTTTGTGATCGACAGCTCAGAGTCTGTGGGTCTCACTAATTTCACTTTGGAGAAAAACTTTGTCATCAACACCATCAACAGACTGGGCTCCTTGGCCAAAGACCCAAATGCTGAGTCAGGTGGATACGCTGTGATTACTACTTCCTGTTTTTAGTCCTTTGAAAGTCATTTAACAACAAAGCATGAATGAATGTTTATCGTTTCCAGGCACAAGAGTGGGCGTGGTGCAGTACAGTCACAGTGGGACATTCCAGGCCATCCGTCTCGACGACCCCAAGATTGATTCACTGTCGTCTTTTAAGGTCTCCCACAAACCCACACACGGACACATGTGAAACGACTTTGAACTCTCTTCTCAAGCCCTCGATCAGACAGTTCTTTGATTTATCCACATGTTGTTTAATTAGTACAGCCTTGTGTCTGATTTCAGTGCTCTCTCTCAAAATACAACTACAGCTATGTTTGGCTAAGGAAACATTATATTACTGTACAAAGCTAAAAGTCAAGTTTTCCGCTTGATGTAGCTATGATACAATAGCTAAATGATACAATGTTATATACGTTTAAGCATTCCCCTCAATTCTCTCTTTATTTCAGGAAGCAGTGAAGCGTTTGGAGTGGATTGCTGGAGGAACCTGGACTCCATCAGCTCTGAAGTACGCCTATGACAATCTGATCAGAGACAGCCGCCGAGCTAAAGCTAACGTCACTGTTGTGGTCATCACTGACGGACGCTTTGACCCCAGAGACAACGACACGCTGCTCAACTACCTCTGCAGGTGCCTGCTTAACACAGATCTGATCATTTATTTAGAGCAACAAAATACTGGTAATATAATGGTATAACTAATAATGGTCCTCCCTATGTTTTTGTGAGCAGTGACCCGCGTGTTGATGTGAGTGCTATTGGTATTGGAGACATGTTTGATCAAATCGAGGAGAATGAGATCTTGAAGAGCATTGCCTGTCAAAGGGACGGCAGAGTACTTGGGATGAGGCGCTTTGCAGACCTTGTGGCTGAAGAGTTCATCGACAAGATTGAGACAGTGCTCTGCCCAGGTACATTCACAGATTAACAGGCCCTTTGTTGATGTTTTGTTGCGACGCCTGCTCTGAACTGGTATTTCTGCTTCAGACCCTGTTGTTGTGTGCCCTGAGCTGCCTTGTAAATCAGGTAAGAACACTTTAAAAAAACATTACTACCTCAATTTATTTGTATAGCTGGTAGTGTGTAAATATGCAACAATATTTTGGATAAAAAAAGAACTCGTCTCATAAATCCTCTCATTCACCAATGTGGCCAAACAGAAGTGATGTGTTTTGAATGAATTGTGCATGCAGTAATTCTGTCTTTGTTAGCTTTACATTATGAGCGGTCATCCACCTGAAGTACCTCATATGCCTTTATTTAAATTGGCTGAGGTGTCAGTGCATCTGTGGGACCCCGCCCACAATGTTATTCGCCTGCCTCTTGCAGGAAGGGGTGCAACTTCATGGCAAGCCCCTCCTCTTTGGATACCCCTGGCCCAGGATAGCAGCCCCTCTTTTGTGCCCACCTCTGTGGAGGGTGTGGCCGGCCTGCTGAGCAGCCTGAGTGAGCAGCAGTACGGTGTTGGGGTGGCAACCATGGCGTATGCGGCGCAGAGAGCCAAGCTCGCCCACGGAGCAGACAGACACCAGTGGACCCAGACGTTCATCGACTCCTTCAAATATGTCTATGCAGACATTATGGGCGATCCAGAGAAAGCCATAAAACTATGCTGACATGTTAACCATGCTACCTCACCATTAATGACTGATAGAGACTTGACGTGGATGTCAACTAATAAGCTTATTGCTGGGATAAAATATTTAACAAATGTAAAAGCTGGAAGTGTGTTGTTCTCCTGGGCTTATGCAAACAAGTGCATGATGCCGCTGCTCCTGAGGGGGATATTAAACCTCTTTATGTGGATCTTACCTCTTAAGTGAGAGACAAGTACCATTCTGATGCTCCTTAACTGTGTATTTTAGTGAGCTATCATTTTAGTTTATTATGTTTTATCGGTGCTTTAATCTTCTGTGACAGCAACAACACTGAGATTACTCTGCTACAATTGCAGCTATGGTTAGATTCAGGTTAACTCTCTAAGGTTCTGCTAAATGTTTATCTGGGTTAAACTTCAGTCAGCTCCTCTGTTATCCAGATTATCATAAAAAAACAGATCTGCCCAGATGTGTCTGTAAAACCTTCATCTCATATAGTTTTTGTTGCTCTTTTGCACATGTCCCATTTCTGTGGAACAGAAAGGGAATTTTGTGATGCTTTATTTATACATTTCACGATCTGAAGATGTGAGAGGTTTGGTGTAGCACAGACAGAAGTATAAATGTACGTAGCACCATTAGTGCCATTTCTCCAGCCTTTGGCCATGATTTGCATGTTGTTGTTTCTGTAGAATATCATGTGAGTATCATTTTATTGCTTCTTCCTCAGAATAAAGGGTTTACAAATAAGGCAAACTAATTTTTATGGTTTTTGAAAGCAGACCTCTGCATGTACGGCTTGTGACAAGGCTCTGACCATCTGGGTGCAAGCTGAATACCACATCTGATTTGAACTTTGTGTTGTGTTCAGAGCCGGCTGTAGCGAGCTGTGTCCAGAGGCCAGTGGATATCGTGTTCCTGTTGGATGGATCAGAGAGGATGGGGCTGGAAAACCATCGCCGCGCCAAAGAGTTTATTGAGAACGTGGCTCAACGCCTCACTCTGGCCAACGGTCCATCAGATGAGAAGAACGCCCGCCTGGCTCTGCTGCAGTACGGCAGCCCCTCAGAGCAGAAGGTTGAGTTCGCGCTCACTCACAACCTCACTGTCATCTCTGACTCTCTGGCTGCTGTCAGCTACATGGACTCCTCCTCCGCCTTAGGCAGTGCCATCATTCACACTGTCAATAACATGGTGCTTTCACAGGTAACACACAACACTTTTGATTTCCAAAGTGCGAGATTTTGTACATTAGGAACAAATGATTTTCACGTTTGTGTGTGTTTCAGAGAGACCGCGTGGCTCGCCGTAATGCTGAGGTGGCCTTTGTCTTCATCACCGATGGCATCACCTCCAGTGAGCAACTGGATGAAGGTGTGTCAGCCATGAGGAGAGCGGAGGGCGTTCCCACGGTGGTCGCCATGGGTACAGACACGGATGAGGAAGTGCTGAGGAAGGTGGCGCTCGGAGACATGACAGCTGTTTTCAGAGGAGACGACTATGCCGTGCTCAACAAACCATCATTCTTTGAACGCTTTATCCGCTGGATATGCTAATGAGGACCTGTAACTACTTACACCTTAAACATCCATAGGACAGGCAGAGCTCCAGTGTTTTTGTATTTGTTTCACAAATAGGGATTTTATCAGTTGGGAGGCACTGGGTGACAAAAGGTACTGCTGAAATGGGAGGCAATTTATTTACACTCCAACCAGTCCAACTTTACCATACTTCAGACACAGACAACTGCATGCTATAGTTCAATGAGTTCTCTTAATACTTTCCCCCCATGAGCACAAGTGACCAAAGACTCTCTGTCTATCCAAGGACAGTGTCCAGGTGTGTGATTATTGAATGTGTAACTTGAGGCTTTGTTTTGCTTTCATTTAGTGTCAGTTTACAAAAAAATACATTTTTCACAGTTTTATCACTAAGTGAGTATATTCATTAAAGGTGCTAAAAGGACAAAGCCATGAGACTGGTTTTGAAATGTTTACTTCAAACTGTAATTACTTTAGATTGTTTACATGTTTATGACGAGGACATTCTTTCCCAGAGATACAACACAAGCACGCCCCACATTAAATGCATGTCATACATACACACTTATTGAACAAATGTACACAACATTGTCCCCAATGTACAATCACAATGTACACTCAAATCCAAATAAAGTTTAATTTGGTGAACCCCACAAGTTAGTTTAATTGTGTTTTCTTCCCATGTTCCTAAAATGTATGTATTTGGTGTTTTCATCAGGGGACCATGGTTTCCATCGGCTACACCTAAATTCCGCTTTAAGAAGCCTGTCTACTTTATATATTTCCCAGCGCCTTTATACTTTTCACAGTGCTATTCACAGAACTGCTTGTAACTGTTCAACCTATGGTCTATAAGCGTTAAAGTACAAAGACTAATGTCCTGTCTCCCTCTGCTGGAAGAAATGGAAGAACAGCCTGCAAAACTGGTATGTTTTTGAAACAGGCAACTCTCTATGTAACCTACATCATCCTCCAAACCTATGTGCAGCTACAGATCATGGGATAAAACCACAGTGCAAGAACTACACTGATTGTCCATAGTGGATTCCGTAGCTGTCACGTGACCACCACCGTTTACGAACTGGTGTAAATGAAGCCGAATTCTGGGTAAGTCGTATATAATTCTGCGTTATGCATTGCCTTCTCGTTACATTGAATTACTATGAAACGTGCATCTTTGTGTATGTAGTGAATGTCGATGCAGTTGCACCTAGCTTGTAAGTTATATATAACATAATGGTTTGAGGGGTCAATGGTCAGACTGTTCAATGGCCATGCGTTGAAACCTATAGCTTTCTATGTTTTGGTGCATGACTCATTGCTATAAGCCAAGATAAGGCAGATTTTACAAACAGCATTTAAATTGGTCTTGAACTCAAATAGCATTGTTTTATTTAATTATTGTAGGCATACCTTTGCTTTAAATATTTATTGAAAAATGGTAATAATAAAGTTTGCCACACGCTGTTTCGCCCATGATTATTTTTGACAAATATTGCATTATTGGATAGAATGCCCAGTGCAGTCATTTAAGGCATTAATGGATAGAATGCCCAGTGCAGTCATTTAAGGTATTAATGGATAGAATGCCCAGTGCAGTCATTGTGGTCATCCTGTTTATGATAAGTCATGCAGAACAATTTAATTGCCTGAAAATGTGTGTGCAGTCTTTGTGTTTCCATTATGGAAGGGTCCCCCATCTCATCGCTGTGCACTCCTGCACTGGTGGTGAACATTGACCAAGTGAAGAAAAATGCAGAGACAATGATTGACCGCTTTAAGAAGATGGGAGTACAGCTTCGGCCACACATGAAGACGCATAAAACCATGTAGGACACTGTATACAAGATAACTTCAGTCACTGGTAGAGTTTCTAACAATGCCCCTGTTTTCCAGTGAGTGTGCTGATATAATGACTGGTGGATCACGGAGATGTATTGTTGTGTCCACTTTGGCAGAGGCCACGTTTTATGCTGACCACGGGTTTGACGACATCCTCTATGCTTATTCTGTTCCTTTCGACAAGGCAATGCACATATTGTAATCATTGTAATCATTTTTACATTTACACCTAATTAACTGCAAAGAAGGGTGAAAATATAAAACGATTCATGATTTAAACATTGAGGCTGTCTGTTATTGTTTATTATGAAAGTTGTTTTAACACCTGGTTGTGTGTAGGTGGAGCGCTGTGCGGCCCTGTCAGAGAGGCTGGATCTATTCCAGGTTTTATTGGACCATCCTGATGCTTTAGAGAAGCTCAAAAAGAGGCCACTAAGGGATGGTCGGCTCTGGCATGTCTGGATGAAACTTGATTGTGGCAATGGGAGAGGTATATATAATCAGTTTCAATGGAATAATATAAACAACCTTAATTGGCTAAAAATCTCTGACTGCTTTTTGTTGTAGCTGGTGTTTTGTGCTCTCAACCTGAGGCCCTTAAACTGGCTCAGGCCATTTATGAAGCTGAAGGCGTGGAGCTGACCGGTGTCTACGCTCACTGCGGAAATACGTACAGCTGCAAAGGACTGGAGCAGACTCAGGCGGTTGCCCAGGAGACCACTACATTAACTCTGCAGTTTATGGAAAAGTTAGTGTAGAGACTTTAACATGCACCATTCAAATAGGTTACAAATTAGTTGCTGATAATAATGAATAGTCTAATATTGTTCAAACACACTGGTTGATATATGCATCAGTTGTTTCTTTATGTATCTTTATGTATCTATAGACTTAAGGCTGTTGGCATCACCTGTAAGTCCAGTATAGGCTCCACTCCGTCTTGTAGTCATCCGGTCAAAGACATGGCCAAGCTCAGTGAAGTGCACCCAGGAAATTATGTATTTTATGGTAGGTCTCTGTTTATAAATATGGATGCCTGTGGTGACCTTACATTTGGTCAAGCTTTTTTTTATTTTTAGACGTGCAGCAGTCTGTGATTGGGTCATGCGGCTTGGAGGATGTAGCTGTGAGGGTTTTGACACGAGTCATTGGTCACTGTCCTCATAGGAACCAGCTCCTGATTGACTGTGGATGGACTGGACTGAGGTAACACAGGGATTCATGGTTTGGTGACAGATTTGACCAAAAATATATAAAAAGATTCAGTAAATTTAGCATAAAAATACATCTGTTAGTTTATATTATGTAGGATCCATCCATCGTATTAAGCATGTTTTATTTCAGTCTTGATGGAGCAGGAAAACTTCCCACTGGATATGCTGTAGTGGAAGGGCATCCAGATTTAAAGTAAGTTAACTATTTTACCTACACATCTCTATAAAAATGTTTGTGTGATAGTTATGTGAGTTGTTTCTGTTTAGACTGCTGTCTATGACCCAGGAGCATGGAAGAGTTGAGCCTATTTCAGGAAAACTTGACTACAGCAAATACCCCCTGGGCACAATGCTGAAACTTATCCCATACCATGTTAGTACAGTTTGTTGAAGAGTTAAAGTTTCATTATATTATTTCATACTGGTCTTGATTAAATGTTTTTTGTTTTTCTACAGTCCTGCGCAACAGCGGCTATGCATCCTACATACTATATCCACTCTGAAGGTCAACTGGTGGGAAAGTGGACACCAACACGTGGATGGAATTAATTGGACCTAAATGACCTAAAATTGTAGACTAATTTGATCTGTTTTATATCTGTATGCTGCCATAAGAGAAACATGATTTTCTATTGGAGGAGGCCTAGTTCTAAATGTTATATTACATCATAAGAGTGTTAATCAGTTGAGTGATTTTAATAAAATAATTGTACAAAAAACAACGGTCATGTTTATGTTTTGTTCAATGTTTGTTTAATATAATCTCATTCACTTAATGCAGAATATAATAAGGGGCAACCCATTTAAACTTGATCTTTGTGGTAAGAAAAAAGTTGTTTGGTTATTTATTTATTTGCTTTTGTACATTAAATAATTGTTTAGTTTTATCGTCAATCGTTAAACCTCTCGTCTGACGGCTTGCCTTTGAAGTGAATCTTGGGAAATGTAGTTTTTACTGAAGCTCACCATTTTATTGGCTAAGACATGACCTTTCACTTGTCACGTGGTTTAAAACCTTTGCGAGGATGGCGCGGAAACTTGTCAGCCGCATGTTGTTGTGGTTTTTGTAACGTTTATATTGTTTACACTCTTTTTTAAGGGTTAATCGTTGCGCGCAGGTATGGCGACTGTCAAAATGTTTGTTTTGTTAGCTATATATTGCTAATCGCTCCGCGGAGTTTGATTATTTTATCTGTTTTTACTGTGTAACAGCTAATTCATCTTTTGGAGCTATGAGTGTGTTAGAAGTGAAGTTCATTGGAGATGGGGACGTCCTGGAGCACATCGTGGACAAACAGGAGGGTATGTACGATATTGGTGCTCACTTTGCAGTCATAATTAACAAGTACATGTATGCAGAAGGAGTCGCCAAAGAAGTATTGTTACTGCTAAATAATATTTCTTAAGTAAAAGTAAAAAGTACTCCAATAATTACTCCTGATTGAAGAAAAGGGTACTGGGTGAAAAACAAAACAAAAGTAATAGTATGATATATTTTATTATTTTGTTGTAATCAAAGAGACATTTTTTGAAATCTTGTAAACAAACAAACAAAGAGTATAAAAAGCATCAAGTAAATGTAACCGAGATTCTCATTACCCACCCACTTCTGCATGTATATAATTGTGTTTTTAGGTATTCAGTGCAATGGCGGCGGTGTCCAAAAGATGGTCACTTTCAAGAGTCCCACTGGCCGACGGGACAAAAAGCAGAATGAAGAGGATGGGGCTGAAAACGGGCTTCTGAATGAACAAACCTATGTACAGGCTTTGGGGGCAGAAGGTTAGTAGTGCATCTTAGAAGTTGTCAACCAATTTTCATCATAATTTTGACTCATAATTTTGGTCTCGTGTATAATTCTGTCTTGAACCATTTTCTAAGTATGACCATAGTTTGTAGTAGTTGTAAAAGTGTCACTGAACATCATCTAATCAAAGCAAATGTAGAGGGTATATTGTCCATATGCATATGACCAATGTAACACAGCGTTATTTTCTTTTTACAGAAGATGATGAGTGCATGTCCCGAGTGGCAGGATCATCCATTTTCACCTTTCAGAAAAATAGACGTGGTCACAGTATGGCTCAAACGGGCAAGAAACATTATTATTTGTACTCACTTTCAGTTATTTATTGTTTATGTCTCATGGTGTTTCAATTATATATATTTATAGCGAGTGAATTGGCTCGAACCCCTGGAAAGAGTGTGACCTTCAATACAACACCTCTTGAACCATCTACGCCAACTCGCACCGGCCGAAGTGAGACAGCCACACAAATAACATGAATTCTCAATGCTTTTCTGAACTGATCTTGTCACTAATGCAGTGTTTCTCTCTCTTTTTGTCTAGATCATAAAGGAGAGGCTAGAACACCACAGAGGGTAAGGCTAAGATACCTCCCTTACTAAGATTATTATTGAACATGTTTCACTCTTTTTTTAAACAGATCAAAAAAAGACAGTTTGTCTCCACCACACCCCACAGACTCAGAAAAAGAATGACAAGTAAGTTATTATTCTCATCGTTTAATAAGGCCAATTTAAGACTGTTCTTTGTGTTATAAATTAATATTGCACATTTCTCTCTGACTTAGCAGAGCTTGGTGACTGCTAGTAATCTTTCATCTGAAGTATTTTACCACCTGTGAAATACTCTACTTACTTATTTAAATCCTATCTTTTTTATTGTACATTTTTATTATATGTTTATTATATTGTTACTTATCTCTTTTTTTGCACACTTTTCTTACCATGTACTATTATTGCATGCTATTAGTACTTTTTTACCATTTTACCATTTACCATTTTTAGCATTTTAGCAAGTCAAACGGTTCTTCTGATCCTAAGCATTTCATTGCATTTTTTGACCTTGTGTTGAACGTGCATATGACAAATAAACTTGACCAATCATTTTACTTAATTTAAAGGGGAAATTCACCTTCCCTTGTAGTCAATGAGCAATCACCACTAAAAAACTACCCTCACCAAATGAGCGGCAGGTGGTGGGAAATATAAAAAAAAAAAATGTCTTACCAATTTGGATAAGTATATCTTATTCAGTTGCAATAATCCACATTTAAGATATAAAAAAACAAAAACAAAGAATTCAGACTTCATTTTGGTTCAAATCTAAAATAAATCTGTCAGAAAAATTGCAATTAGATTTTTTGTCAAAATCGTTCAGCCCTAGAGTCTGCTGTATACAATGACTCATACGGGTGTCAGAAATCCCATGCTACTAAGGACACAACATTTGAGACTGCTTTCATCTAGGGATGGGCGTAAATCTTCCTAAAAAACTTTTAACCGCAAATTCAGCGTACATCCCACCCAATGTTCTTCTAACACACTGGCATTGTTACAGCAGAAAAGGATGTTGAAGAGCAAAGCATAATGAATGCACTGTAGCACAATTCAACAATCCAGATTAGCAGATTATCTTAACTTCATATCATGGTTTGATCTTTTATCGCCATATCGCACACCCCTACTTTCATCTCTTTTTTAATGATAAATAGACAGATTTTTCTACAGCAGAAATGTCAGTACAAGAGTATACTCATTCATTCCATTCATCCATATCACAACCACTGAGTTGGGTCTAAGCAGAAACACAATCCCTTCTCCCCAGACACTAATTCTCCCTGAAGAATATGAAGCCGTTCCAAGGCCAACAATATCACCAGCATGCTCTTACGCCTAATTCACACTGACTGCGGTACGGATACGGAACGGGCACCGCAGGAGCTCCCGCAGAAAAAGAAACCACTGAAGTTCATTCACACATTCAGACTCCGCATGCGGTTTCACATACACATATACAGCGTGCAGCTCCATATGCACCAGCGAGAGGGGATTTGCCTGGACACGTAAAGCACACGGACCACACTCGGTGTGAATGACAGTCCGGAGGAAGACTGTACGGCACATGTACTGCATTCAGTGTGAATGAGGCGTTAGTTGGCCTTGGATCAGCTCTTCTCGATGTCGTGAAGCAGTGAATCAACTCCAAGTACTCTTTATCTCTATCTCTACAGGTGAATTTGCACAAAAAATTTGGTTAAAGAAACAATTCATTTCCAATGGACACTTCCGTTAAAGGTCAACTATGCAACTTTTCCCTATATTGGTCACATTTGTCCTCCCCCTACAGTTTCAGAGGCTAGCACTGTCCACATAAAAAACACAAAGAATATAGACTTCATATATAGACTCTAGACGATCATAAAGCTACTGTTCAACACAAAAACACCAGGTCTGCGTCAGTTATGCATCTTTTTATTTCTTGGAGCTCTCTGTAAAAACCTGTTTTAAAGACCCCACAACAACTCATTTAGGATCACACTGAAAAGATTTCCACTGACATATTTCTTGGTAATTATTGCAGCACTAATTGTAACACTGTCAAGCTACAGTACAGGAAGCACATAGACGTGGTGCGCCTATTTCAAAGCACATTTCAAAATAAAATCTTATATTGTTAAACTAGCTATAGCAGTGTTTGTCTGCTATTTAGTCTCTGATAAAGCTCTTCGCATCAGGAGAGTATTAATTAACACATCCAAAAATGTTTTGATATAATATAACATAATGCTAAATGAATGCAACTGATTAAAATGTTTTCCCAGTGTATTTGAACGTTAAATTTAGATTTCAATATAACACAATTCAGAAAAAAATTAACTGACAGAAATTAAATGTGTTTTTCGTTATCAGGATAAACACTCAAATATTTTGTGATATCATTTTGAGGCCATATTGCCCATCCCTACTTTGAATTGCTTTATTCTGAAAGTTCCTTCCTCTGGTTTTGCAAATCAACTGGGGCTTTTTGTACTGTACAGTAAAAGAACAAGGATGTCTGGGCAGACAAAAATTATGCTCTTCAGCTAGAAATATGACCAGTCCCTATTCTGAGCATTAGTCACTTTTAGTAAAAACACAGGCTTTTCACAGTCATAGCAAGGGCACAGATGACTCAAAACACTGTCTGCCTTTTTACAGTCTTCAACCTGTGGCCATCTATTTCTATGTGACCCAGATCAGTGAGTCACGTTACAAATATGTCCTGTGGAGAACAAAGCGAGCATGTGCAAAGCAACTGTGCAAGCCTCAGACCTCTTGTATTGATTAGAACATTTACTATGACTCCGAGATAATTGTTTAGGGAAGGCGGATGTGTCTAAAATCTGTTTTTATGTTCCTTCTGCCAAAACATTTAGTAGGTCATCACAGAGCTACCACAAGAGTCATCCAAAAACACCAGCAAGTGTGCAAAAATGACATAAGGCTCTGACAATTACCATGAGCTGCACCATAAAAGTCAGCCCTGATTATGAATGTTGTAGTGTTTTTGGTGGAAGAGAAACTACCCATATGACAAACTGGCTACAGAGTGAGAGATTACCTCAGTGCCCGGACAAATGATGGCACTTAAACCAAGCGTGAGCAAAGAAACAAGCCCGGAAAGCGATTTGACAAAATAGACTTGACCCTATAAGCAATATTCAACTCTTTGGCATCCAACCTGCTTCATCAATAGGTCTGATGATCGAAAAATATATATTTCCAAATTCCAACAAGACTGGATTGGAAGAAACAGTCAGACCTTATGCCAAGAACCTATTAGGCCTGTCTGATTTGAACAATGTTTACAGAATTTACCCAGTGTGGCAACAGAATCCTTCATCTGAGCAAATATAAGCTGGATACAGTTGCATTCATTCCACTAGATCAAAAGAGCCACTAACGGTGCAAGGGTTTTAAAATGGATAATCTACTCACTCTATTTCCATAACACAGCCCAATATGTGACTGCTAAATCATGTTATATTTTCCTAAGCTTTGCAGAATTACCCTAATAGATTTTCAAGCGCAGCAGCAAATGACGCCAAATGTGCTCTACTTCTGAATTTGTTTTGCCTAAAGTGATTTAAGCATCATCTGGTTTGATTTATTCTAAAGATAAACACAGGCAGCTCTGAACAGGAGAGTAATGAGCTACTGTTTGTCCGGTGAAGTGGACAGGAGCTGTTATTTTACCATCTAACAGCTTGTTTCCTCTCAGTGTGAATTCATGCACTTTTTTCATCACCAGGAGCATAAAAAAATTATCAATAAGTATGAACTCAAACGAGTAGACCAAACAAATTTCCAACCAATTCAAACTAGAAACCCTCTGACATCATTTTTCTGTAGTAATAGGATTTGTGGCTAAAGTTATGCATTATCTCTCTTACTGGCTGCGAGTGGTGCCAACTCCATAAAAAAAAATCATACTTTTGGAAACGTAAAAAACATAAATGATGTCTTGTTACAGCAGAGCAAAAGGAGGCAATCGAGATAAAAGTCACAGTATGCCTGCCAATATTATATCGTTGGGTAACATGTACACAGCCTAATGACTAAAGGCTTTATAATTGGACACAAATATTGAAAAAAAACTAGGCCTGTGCTGTCGTCCCCGACAGCAAGGTGTATATCGGCGAAAACGGCCCCATACGTCTGCCCCGTACGTCTGCCCCATACGTCTGCTACAACTGTTACCAACGGGACCTTAATCACTTTTTTGATTTGTCTGGATGTTTGTGAAGAATGTTTTTGCCAAATTTAGAAAATTCCCTAAAGCTGCATTCT
>JAVQKC010078290.1:0-15170 GCA_036025475.1 Philypnodon macrostomus | reverse complement strand
TTATTATTATTATTATTATTATTATTATTATTATTATTATTATTATTATTATTATTATTATTATTATTATTATTATTATTATTATTATTATTATCTTAAATCTCTCAAAGCCTCTTGCCACTGGTCAATAAAAGGCTAACAGTACTTTCATTTAACAAATGTGAGAGTGGACCACTTTTGCATCTGTGAATCCTGTTTGGTAGTGTTCACGTTGTGTTTGTACCCGTGGCTATTGCTGAGTGCAGCGTGCACCTGTGGCTGCTGGCAGACCATCCGGTGTGCCACGGCTCCAGAAGGACCTCGGGAGCCGGCCGCAGTGGGAGATACGAGTCTGTCCTGCTAGCCGTAATTAGCACGGGCCTGTTGATTCACCGATAATGAGCGTGAGTTCATTAGCGCCACACTAATTGCCGCCTACTTCGCCACCAAAAAACGCCACGCTGGCCCCCGAGTCCCCCACAATCCGCAAAGTTTACTGTCGAATCAGAACTGATAAGTAGAACATCAGAAGTGGACACAGATGTGCAACAGAAGAATTTTTTAGTGGCGGAGTCCTCTGTAGAAGTGGTATGTAGATGGGCAGATGGAGGAAGGTAAAGCACTTCTATCCAAGCACATAATGGAAGTTCAAAAGCTAATTGCACGAACAAGAAAATCACAGGCTGCTGCTGATTCAGCGGAGGAACAACCTGCACCTGCTTTAGACCATGTCACTGTGAATATGCACCATTGTTTTGTGCTACAAAGAGTTAAAGACAATTACTTGAAACTTGAAGAATGACACTATATAATCATGAAGTTCCATCGCACATTGAAATGGAAATTCAGACCGGTTTTGTGTTCATATTAGTACAGCTCTACAGTACGAGCATACACCCAAACACATATTGGTTTTCATTGTTCTTCTGTCTGTGCAGATCTGGGCTAATTAGTCCTCAAATCTGAATATTCACAACTCCAAACACATTTTCAGATGTATGGAAATGTTTAGCAAAGTATTAAGGCACAGATTAATATGAGTAACCATTGAAGAGGCCTTTTATATTTAATGTGCTGGAGGGTGAGATATGCATTATTATGCGGGCGGCAGTGGTGGGTAGGCGCTCGCCCTTCACCCAGAGGGTCAGTGGTTCGAGTCCCCGTCCAAGCACACGCTGTCGTTGTGTCCCTGGGCAAGACAATTAACCCACATCGTCTGTGAATGAATGTGGCCAGGTTGCCATTGTAAATGAGAATTGGTTCTCAATTGGTTTACCTGGTTAAATAAAGGTTAAATAAAGGTTCAATAATAAAATAAACTTAACAAACCTGTCAAGGAAAAACACTTTTAAATTCAGTACTAAAGTCTCAAGTTCTGGTTCTGTTTAGTGCAATAATTACAAATCAAAAACCACTCTAGGTATGTGAGACACTATAAAATGCTATATTTACAAAGTGTAATTGTGAATCCCCTTTCCTGACAGATACCTTTATTTTGCTCTGTCCTGAATTTCCCCACTTTACTGACGTCAGAGGTGAAATGTGATAATGCTTCTTAATCAGAATATGCTCTGAGTACGTAAACAGAGATATTATGAGAGAGACTATGCATACCCCTATTTGGAGTGCTACCTTAAATTTAATATACCATGCACAGTAAACGCAGAGTCTTACAAAGAGATCACTGCTTATTTAGGTAAGTTCATGTCATAGATCTGTTAAAGGAAGCTCCTCTGAACATTATATAGATATTCTGAAAAGATTGTCTTAATTGATGGAAATCTTTACTTCCTCATGCAATCTGCAGCATCCGTTCCCTGTGCACCACTCCACGTTTAACCTGGTCACGCCGGGCTGTGAATGCATATAGATGACTAACCGATCCAAAAGTGGTAATATCCGACAGCATTGTGTATTTCTCCATAACAAGTGTCCATCCAACGAGGCAATCTCAGCTCAAGAGAGTGATCCGTCGCTGCTTTCCCTTTTGCTAAGAGGCTACATCTTTATCAGCGCGGCCGTGATGAATCCTCAGCAGACACCCACTTGGTACGAGGCCCCGAATGAGCATGCATTTAAATGAAGCCTCTTCTTTTGCACCATACAACACAAAGCTTTCTACACTCGCTCTTGTCAAGCACTACATCAAACACAGTAACAACATCCCGTCCATTTCTGCCGTCGTTTCCACAAGTCTCTGACACTTTTTCTTTGTCTTTGGTCCACCAGCTTTCATCTACTTCTTCTCAGAATGGACTGATCTACATGTTTTAAAGTTGTTTGTTGGTGCTTCCAATCAAAGTGTCATAAAGCGTCTTAGTCCTTAGCAGCAGCATTGTTCGGCTCTTGATTTTGAAGGTGAGGTGAGTGGAGCATCAAAGCTAGCAGTCAGCCCTAAGGCTTCTGCATCATTCTCAAGGTGAATCATGGAGCTGAAAATACCGGTACAACCTCAAATGGCGAGTGTTGAAGCATTTCAGCGATTGGTCTATCCCTGGCACAAACAAGTATGCATTTACCTAGGTCGAAGTTCAGCTGGTTTACAAGAGGCCTAACTATGAATGTCAAAATAAATCAGTTTTATATAGCGCTTTTCTCAACACTCAAAGATGCTATAAAATTACATTATTCATTCACTCCACGGTGGTGGTAAGCTACTTGTGTAGCCACAGCTGCCCTGGGGCCACATTCATTCATAAGAAATATGGGTTAAGTGTCTTGCCCAGGGACACAACGACGCTCAGAGATTCAAAACGGCGACCCTCTGGTTGCAGGGCTAACACTTACCCACTGCGCCCCGAGTGGTTGAAAAATAAACAGAACGGCATTGTTGGTCTGTTCCCCTAACTATTATATCTTTGTTAGACTTGGTGCAGGCTGTGTTAAGTTTGCTTGGTTCTCTCCGTGGGTGGGTTTTCTTCTCCCCACTGCTCCTGACAGGTTGCCCCAGCAGTATTGAAGGATGTGGTGCAGGTGTGAAATGCAAAGGATGAATTTCTCTACAGGTAAAAAGTGTACATATACCTTATAAGTCTAGTTTTCCATCTAAACAAGCTTTCCCAGTACAACGCAGTCCAAATTGGGCCTATGAGTTTGTATATACATTCCAGCAAAAATGATCAACGCAGATTTACTGGCACTTACTACAGAAATCTCGTGCCAATTGAGTTTCCAACCTCTGACCACACATTCTGCAGACTGGTATTACTACAAAACCACAATACCATCACACCACACTTGGATCTTCCTCAATTAAAACTACTAAACTCATTTATCTGGTAAAAGGAAAAAGTTCCAGCAGAAACTGTGCCGTAATTATTCATAATCCTGAGCATTTGAGTGCAGCAAGCTAATTTGGGCTCTGTAATTTTCAGCTTTTCTCAAATTTTCCTTGCATACATTTGCACATTAATGCGTTGCATGTTTTCCTGTGTGCCGTCTCTCGCTGTGGCGCGGCCCAGTCGGAGGCGCGGCCAGCTGAGACACAGAGATTGGTTTTGTTCTGCTTTAGCCGTGGAGCATTTTAACACATTCAGCGTTATTGTGGGCTGTGGCGGTGGTAAACAAACACCTCGATGGGAGCGTGTGTACTCACATGTGTGACTGTGGCACCAAAAAAAGAAGTTGTAAACAAGAGACTTTCATCAGTAATTATCTCACTTTTGAACTGTTTGCATTGTGTAATCAGAAAGGGTTGGATACTATCTGGATACATTTGCCTGTATGTATTTAAAAAATGACCTGACCTTGGCCGCGGCGGTGGTGCAGTGGGTAGATGCTCGCCCTTCAATTGGAGGGTCGGTGGTTCAAGTCCCCGCCCGTGCACACGCTGTCAGGCCCTCCCGTGGACCCACCACCCGCAAGAGGTACCATAAAGGGCTGGCGCAATGTGGATCGGGCAGTGCTAAGACTGCTGCCTCCGCGACCCTGTTTCGGACAAGAAAATGGATGGATGGATGGTCCTGACCTTGTTCTAGGATTTAAAATAGGTAATCTCGCAGAATTATTATTTTACTTTAGTCCCTCCCCCCTCCTGCAACATCAAATCACAGTTTGTGGATACCAAATAGGAGTTTTTGAGTAGTGTGGCAGCCAACACAAACTTGCAATTGGTCAAGCATTCTGAAAATGTCTTCTTTAACCTCCAGACTGCAGCTTTATATACAATTTGTGGAGAAACGTTCTCCAGGGTGTACCCCACATAAGGCCCATAAAACAGCTGGACGAAGGGGCTGTGAAGAAGTGTTAGCGTCTCTTCTTAGACTAGAAAGAGTAAAAAAAAAGCATAATATCTGGTCAGAGTAGGTGACATATCTCTCTGTATTTATACATGTTGGGGCCTATTCCAGGTTATGGGCCTGAGATGGGGTACGTTCTGGACAATGACCAGTTATTCACACATTTAGATATACAGAGACAGGCAATTCATTCTCACAATCGTTCACCAGAGGAAATTTAGATTGAGTAATTGTACATGTATTTGGACTAAGAGAACCCTGAAGTGCGCAGTAACATGGGAGAGACATGTTGAAACTGCTTAAAAAGATAGCAATCCTCAACTACCTTTATCAAACTACGGTAAAAATGACAGAACAGACCATTTTTACATGACCTTTTTCAGTGTAGTTGCCAAAATCTTGTGGTTTGCTAGACATCCCTTCACCCCGACACATTATTTACCATAACCCCACAGTTTTCTGTTTGATTCTTACACCTCTACCCTCATCTTTTTTACCATGTCCACATCTTTCATGTTCCTCCTCCCATCTCGTTGCTGTTGTACCGGTGAGATATGACCACTGAGCTGGTGTCTGTGGCCGGCTCTGTGTTGTGTCGTGCGGTGACTGTCTCCCTGAGATTTGCATAAATAAGCTTGCGGTCCCAGCATGCCCACGCTGTTGCCCAGGTGCGGGGACATTTGCATATAGAGCTGTGATAGGGCTCCCCTGGGTCCCTTCAGCAACTGCTGAGCGGGTAGGGGGCCGCCGGCACCACAAATGAGTTCTCAATATGAACCTCGGTGCTGGCCTCCATTTTATGCATGTGGAGGCACGGAGCAAAGCACAAAATGACCAGAGAGGATGAGATAGAGGAGATTGGGAGCATATGGAAAAGCACAAATAACAGCAAGACTATTAGATCGGAGAAAAGCCATGTTTGGGGTGTAACTTTAGCTGCTGCTTATTGAGGATGGATCAGTCGTTTAGATACCTCACTTAATCTCATTTGCACTGGGGGTGGGGGGTGGAAAAGGGCTGGGACTGTACGGTTTGGGATAAAAACTTGAGCCTATAGAACACGCTGTGACGTCACAACATGTTAGATTTAAACTGCATTAGAACAGAATGCAAAATGCTGCTGGTATTCAATCTTGTCCAAGGACAAGAGCAGAATATACTGGTTGGAGCAGGAATCAAACTAGTGACCTTCTGATTAGCGGATGACCTGCTTTACCACCTGAGCTTCTGCTGCCCTGTGTTGTATTGGGAATGGAACTGCCCCGATATTGACCTTTACCATAGCACCAGAGAAATAAATCTGAAGAACTTTTTTACTTCTTAATATTGAGGGAGAATCTATTAAATGTTTAGAAACATAATGAATCCCTAAATGGCTCTCAACGTCTCCGCTGATGAATAAAGGCATATTGTGTTGGATGTCAACCAAACCAATATGAGCGCAGATATTTCTTGACTTTGTCCCGGCGAGCTTACCCATTACAGCCCCATCTCTGTGGCCTTTTGAATCAGCAGAATGTGGTTAGGGAGACAGGGAACCCAGCCCAGTCTTGATTAGTCACATGCAGCCCCTTTGACAATAGTCTCTCCATCTGAGCACCATCGAGCCGCTGTGCGAGGGAGAGACGAGTTCTGGTGGGACCCGGGCCAGAGGGGTCCAGAGGGAGTACCAATGAGGAAGTCCTGCACAAGAACAGATGGGAGGAATCATACATAAACAATATACAAGCATGTAATGTTTCATATGATGGAGAGGAAATGCAAAGTGCCTTGTGTGCGTCATCAGTTGGTAGAACATATGGTGCATACTCCGGGTCTGCATTGTCTATTGGTCGAAATGGTATAACACTCTTTATTATTGGTATTATCTAGTACATTTTGGCTCTTTCTAGCAGTTCTTTAGACTTTAGCAGTTCAGAAGTTTTAACAGATTTGTTCCAGTTTTTTTATTTGATGTGGGGACCATTGCTTAGACCTGGATTAGATCTGGATTAGACCTGGATTAGATCTGGATTAGACCTGGTTTAGATCTGGATTAGACCTGGTTTGGATTCTTTTTTAAGACTCATTTTAGTTCAATAAAATGGTACTGGAAAACTCTCTGTCAGTCTAACGCTGGGCAGCTGTGGCTAAAAGAGGTAACTACCTTGCTTTGTGTGTCCTACAAAGCACTACAGACATTGCAGCCTCTCTGACCACGACCAAACACCACCACCAAAGTCACAGTAACACATTCAGAATTCACTAGTGGGAGCAGGATTCAAACCCCCAACCTACTTACTGGCTGTATTCCCTAAACTACACTGCTCTGAGTGTTTATTTGGGTTTCACTTTTTCCCATGTGACTACAAAAATGGAACAAACCTGTAGCTGTTAAATTTGGCTCTAGTGGCAACCCAATTTGACAGAATGCAATTTACAGCATTGCACCATTGTATTTATGACCAATAATTACTGTGTGCACCAAAGTTATGAACCCAAAGTTAATTTGTTTCCTATTTATAGTGCACATTCAAATTGTGCAGAGGAAACAAAATGTAATTCCAACTCTCACTCTAGGTGTGTGGCACAGTGAGGTGTGGGTGAGGTGTGAAAAAATCTGTATTTAGCACTGAAAAATATTGTTGATTTTGTGCAGTTTTCATGTCAATTATTGTGCATTTGCATATGTTGATGTTGATGCCAATTGAATGTAATGTGTATCATATGTACATAAAATTGAAATCATGGATGCCAATGATTTGCCTTCCCTATATACACTGTTTTTTTTGGAAAAGACGATTATGTTTAAGGTCAGAGCTATTCACGCTTCTCTAAATACATGTGATGGAAATACAGACCGCCTGGGCAGTAACAAAAGCGGCTTCTATCTTATTGTACTCCCCACTCATCACCATAAAGGGCTATTATTGTGCCGGGTCAGCTCTTAGCAGACAATAGCAATATCAACATGAAATCTGCGCTTTGAGCAGTGTCTAGCATTGTGAAGACATTTTGACCTCAATTACCAGTGAATGTCTAAACAGTGAGTGCAAAATAAACCCAAGGCCAAACAATAAGGTGCTTGAGGATGTGCAGGGGTCAGTGTGCGCCCCAATAAACCACATCTTTATTCAGCTTTGAGATAAAATGACCTTGCTAATCAAGCTGGGGTCCGGGTCGTGAAAAACATGCTAGCAGTGTCACGTAAAATATAAAGTCTCTTGAGAGAAGACACTTGATTTTTTAACTAAATTGACAAAAGATGAACTAAAATGTTGGATAAAGTAAAGATCATTTTGTCCTCTAAACTGTGAAACAGCTTGACCCACTCCAGATGGAACAGCTAATGGTGTATTGTGTGAAGTATAACACCAGCAATGATACAACTCAACCACAATTTAAAGAAGTACTGTATCAAGATTCAGGATTCAAGATTCAGGATTCAAGATTCAAGATGTACAGAGAAAGAAGAAGAAGATTCAGGCCAACCTCTCTAAGACCTAAAACTGTTATCTCTTTATCACGTATATATGTTGTAGTCTGTTGTGCTAATTGACCCTGCCTAAAGCCCATAGTTGCAACTCATTGTAATATATATTTAGTATAGGCTTAATGTTTAAACCATTTTCTCCCAAATGGGCTGTTGTTCACAGCCATGTAAAATCATTTGGGCTATGACTGCTACATTTATGGGATCAGCTACAAGGGTTTAACACCCTGTGCTCAGTTTTATGATCATTCTATTTACCGTGCCTGATTGGTACAGTATGTTTTGTCTTGTTACATTGTGCAGTGGTGCCAGGCAGTCTATAAGAGACACCAAACACTGGTCTATTGAAGTGACAGTGGGGCTGGCATGACCTCCACTCCAAGCCTATTCAGGGGCTTTTGTTGAATCCTTTGTTTGGCCCGCGCTCTAATGGCAATCAAAAGGGACACGCTGGTCCTTCTCAGTCTTCAGCACTAATGACATTGGCACACGGGCAACAGACAGACAGTTTTCATCCAATACCGCTGGCCTCCCAACGTGGTCTCAGTGCTCTACACCAAGCCTTTTGCCTGGAAAGTCTCTTTGGAGAGCTCCCATTTAGCCATTCTCTGTGATTCCCCTCTCAGGAAACAACCAAATAATTTTCTCATAGACGCGCTCATTAGCTGACAGCACGTCGTCTGCCAGTTTCAACATTCCGAATATTCCCGGGTGGACCTCGGCAAACATCGGAGGTCTTGTCGTTTTCCAAAACCGAATCCGGAGCCAGAGCTGGGCGTGCCAGTAACACACTCCAAGGAAAGAGATCGGATGCCAAAGCAATAAAGGAGAGGCACAAATAAAACAATAATGGCTGAAATGTTATGATAGTGAATGTCACGATAAGGATGTGTCAGGGTGTGATTAGACAATTGGTGTTGGATCAGAAAGAGCTTCAATACTGTAGACAACAAACAGGATCATTCTTTTTGGAGACAAAACATTTATTGGTTACACTTTATTTTCCATAGCCCTTAACTACATTGTATTTACCTCATTAAGTACAATGTAATACACTGTGTAACAAACTGTATTAACATGTAACTACATGGTACTTAACCCCAACCCTAACCTTAACCATTCTGTATGTACAATGTAGTTACATGTTATTACAGTTTTACATTTTTCTTAATGAGGTAGATACAATGTAGCTGAGGGCTATGGAAAATAAAGTGTGACCCATTTATTTATAGCATAGTATAACTTCTATATGAATGCAGACCTTTTACTATAAAGAATATAAAGAATGTGTGCAGTTGACAGTGCATCAGAAAAAGAAAAACGCAAATTCAGCATAATGCTTGCAAGTACAAACTGGATCTCAACGTGTGTGTGCTGACAGTGTGTGGGTGGAAAACATTAGTGAGTGCCCCTTACAAGATAATTTATATATATATATGTACAACCTCCAAAAGTGCTTATTTTAACATTTGTAGTTCATATTGTGGAAAGTGGTATTGTTTATTATTGCCCCATGCTTGTCATTATTTTAGCATTTAGCTATTAGCTCACTTGCTAACAATAAACAGTAAAGAGGAACATTTGAGTTTGGGTCAGTACTAACGGTGCTTGTAGGTGTTTTTCACTACCTAACTACTGAATGAGAAGTATCTTTTGTTAGGTAAGATATTTTGACCTGAAATAATTTGAGCCATATTCTGTTTTCACTTTCACCTTTAAACACTTCTCCTACTCTGTGCCTTGAGTCCTATTTTTATTTCCCTAATATGTTCTGCTCTAAATCTGCATTGTCTGTGGCCATTGAAATACAGAGAAAGAGAGATCAATATAATAGGTTTGGCACTTGGCCAAAATCATCCGCCACAATGTGCGAGGCAGGCATTTGAAACCATCGGTGCATATCCGCGTGTTTGGGGGATAAAAATAATTCCTCGCCTCTTTGCCAGGCAGCGAGAAGGAGGCACAATGCCCAGGTCGGAAGGGAAGGGTGCCACATGGGTCCGCAAATTGGCTCAGGCGATCAGACACGGGCATCTCATTTTGTTGAAGAGAAGAGGATGCGGGGGGAGATGAAGATAGGAGGTGTGTGTTTGGTGGTACCGTTGGGGTGGGTGGAGGTTGTGGGGTTGTGGTGGAGGGGTGTAAACAATTCCAATGATTTCCCCAAACCTGGCAGCAGCGTCCAGGATGTGGATGGCTGCACTGCAGAGGAATTGTTACGGGTTTATTTGGGCTTTTTGTTTGTTTCTTTATTGGGAGGCGGGAGTTGGAGAAGAGAAGGAGAGAGAGGAGTGCCTTGTCTTGTCAGCTGTCAGAGAAGGGAGCATGTTCACAGCAGATCATTTCATTCACGTGAAGCAAAATGGATTGTTATAGGATAGCATTGCACATGTGAAAGCCCAACCAGTCTCTGTAGCTAAGAAAATTTAATATGAGTTATCGAGAGGAAAGATCCCTGTTTTAAAGCTCGATGGCCGTGAGAAAAATATAGCCACATCAGTGGGTTTTTGAGTTTGGAGCAGTCACTGTGCGTCTAAGCTGCTGTCAGTGTACACCAACTGTATTATTTAGTGTATTTTTAAACCCAGCGTACAGAGGGTTAAACTGTGATCTGCGTTTGGCATGTACACATAATGTGAATAGTCCTTAGTTTGTGGTCTCTTTTTATTGTGTGCACCATACACATGCATGCTCCAGAATTGAATTTATCCACTATTGTTCCTTATCTTTAAGGACCTGCTCACTCCTCACAAATGATATATCAAGTAAGCTATCTCTTTATTACTGTGCTGTTTGGTAATATATATATATAATATATCAGTAGAGTAGATAAGAGCATTAACCTAATACTGTAATTTAATGTCTACTTAAATGTCACTCAATTTAACCAGTGGCAATCATGTAACAGCTACAATCACTACTTCATATGCACCCAAAACAAAACACAGTTCTGTTTTTGTTGCCTCTCATGTGCATGAGCTGACACATGCTTGGCTGTGTATAGTTTACTCTTTCTCTCTCTCTCTCTCTCTCTCTCTCTCTCTCTCTCTCTCTCTCTCTCTCTCTCTCTCTCTCTCACACACACACACAAGCACTAATACACACACACATTTGCCTATCCACACCGCAGCTACCGTTGGCACCCTACAGACGACCGACTGCCGAAGAAGTCTCGACAGGGGAGCTAGATTAAAAATGACAATCACTCGGGGTGCACGGCAAACACCACAGGAATTGCAGGTGCCTTTGTTAAGAGACACCCGGCGCTCTAAAGGGTCTAATTATCTGCTGTTATTTTGGCAGTTATCAGGCTTACAGAATAACTCCCCCTGCTCAGCCTCTCCCCGACTCCACACGGCGAAAAATTACTCACTCGCTTCACAGTCAGATGCTTTATGGCGCCACTGACAAGGTATTACATGTTGGAACGTTCGCTCAGATTTTCACAATAATAGATTTTGTTTTGCAGAAAAAATAAAACAAAAAGAGAGGTTATTACTATCCCCCCACCTAAAAATATAATTGTGCACAATATGTTTTGCAAAACAACTCGCAGGTGTAAAGATATGGTAATTGTTTGCAAAAGTTTTGGTTATAAATGGGGGATGTGAACGACTAAGCTAAACGCTAGAACTTTAAGGTGGGCGCCAGAATTACACTTAATGGTGGTGTGTGGGCCTCATGTAAAAGTATTGTGGTGGTAAATTGATTGTTTTTAACATAATGTGTACTATTTTGTTGTTGTGGGTTTGAAATACTGTACATCCACATAGGGCCTTGTCAAAATGTTAGCAGTATTTATTTAATGTATTTATTTCACATAATATTGCACAGTATACATTTCCTTTGATACCCTAATGCTTAAGGCCACTTTGATCATGTATGTTAAAAAGGTTTGATGAGAAATGGGATACAACAGTGCTTACCAAAACTCTTGAGTCTGCAGCAAAATTTCATGCTACATTACCATACATCAGTGCTTCTCAAACTGTGGTACAGGTACCATTCGTGGTACCTAAGTTCTTTCTAGTGGTACTCGGAAGCCTTTTGAAGTTCAAGGGGTTTCATTTAGACCCAGCTATATTTCTGTGGTAATATTTCCTCTTGTTTGAGGCTTAAAACTGATATGTGGACCATTGTTTAGTCCTGGTTTAGACACAGATATATACTGGTTTGAGCACGGTTTAGAACTAATTTAGACATTATAAAAAAAGATATTAGTCCCTACCCTAGAATGATTACTATGCACAAAACATCTTGCAGGTGTAAAGATAATGGAGAACGGTTGCTAAAGTTTTGGTGTTAAATGGGGGAAAAAACAATGCTGACTACACTGACTAATGAATCATTCAAATGCATGATATTAAAAAGTGCTTTGCTCTGCTCTCAAGGGCTAGGTGGCACTGTTGGGCATGCTTTCACATTTGCACACACACACACATATGAGCCGCCTGTGAGCTCGTGAACAGATAATTGGACAGTTTTATAGAGGATATGAACTCTGAAGGGGAACTTAAGCCATCTAATCATTGGCATTCAGCGTATGCTATTCATATGCATAAATACAAATAAAACACATTCTCGGGCCACACAAAAGGAGTGGATTCTGAAAAGGGGAAGTCACACTGGAAAACAGACGGATTCCTTTTGAAATTGAACCAAAGATTATAGGAAGTAAAAAAAAAAACTCAGGTAGATAAACCTCTGAAATATAATTTTTATTCTGCAAAGCATTGGTGAGATTAATCAGGGGGCTGTAAAATATATTCTATAAGGCCACGCTTCTCCATTAATTCTTTTGGACTTTCACAATAGGCGTTCAACAATGCTGGGCTGTGGGCTGTGTGTACAGTAAATGTGTGCAAGTCTTTTTTTCTTAGCTTTGATGCATGTTTTAAAGCAAGTAGCGGAAAATACATCACCTTACCGTGATAATAGGTGGAAATATCTACATGTATTGTGTAATATATATGGATGTGTGTATGGATTTAGGGACCAAATCTCAAACAGCCCATTGTCAAGGCTATACCCCGTCTAAGGCCCACATTAGCTTGGTTTGCTCAACTGTCTAAAAAGCTGCATATGTTCTTTTCATGTTTTTTTTCTGGGGTTGCAATAGTATCAAGTCTATCTCCCCACCATACAACAACATACAAATTGGTCTACCTCTTCCATACCTACCCTCTGGCATCTTCAAAACATCTACCATACACTGTCCCTCTGTGCATATTCCTAATGCTATACATCCTTTTCACTCTCAATGACACGCATGAAACATATCTAACTTTAGATATGAAAATGTCTGTGTAATATGTAAGTTCATTATGCCTCAACCCCCCCATGACCTTTCAGCATACTTCTGATTTAATCATTTCTAATACAACTGGTTGCATCAGTATTGTACTTGAGGTACTTCAACAACAACTTGTATGGACAGCTGACTGATGGAGGAAGTCGGGTCAGGCCACGGGTGACCGCAAACAAGTATAAGGGAGTTTTCACACCAACGTCTGCACATTACATGATCTGTTTACTGTGATCATATTTGGTTTCACACTACACACTTTCAAATCGTCATGACAGCACATGACACAAACAGTAGCTAAATGACACTAGATGGCATGTCTGACTGACAAAATGAATAATATGAATTTCATTATGTCACTATAGACTCGCAACTGTCTTAAGACTGCACATGTTAGATAAACTATGAACTTCAGATGATTGTTAGAAACCTTGAGTTAGAAGTAGAAGTAGATTTGACTGTGCTAGACTTTCTTTCAATTGAAACTTATACCTACAACAGTATTTTTTGTATTTTATTTTTTTGTGACGTCTTTTCAATTGTGAGGCCTCATCAAGCTCTCTTTACATTTACAGCTTCTCCACATCTGGCCTGGGGCAGACAGATGATGGGGGTGGCCAGACTGCATCTACGGCATCTACAACCACATTTAATAATAAGTATGCAACCCAGTTTTACTCACAATAATTATAATGTCTTTTATATAGTGCTTTTCATTCACTTAACCATACCCACTGGTGATGGTAAGCAGTCCTGTTTGTAGCCACAACTGCCCTGGGGCACGCTAACAGAGAAGTGGCAGGTATTTAAGACCACAACACCAATCAGACAACCATGTATAAAAGCAAGATTGGTGAAGTGTCTTGCACCGGTTGAAGTGCGAGTGAAAATACTTCCTTGTAGGACAACCACTTTGAGCTAGAGCCACCCACTTAAATCAGATTTTTGTACTGACTAACGAGTTTAGACATTGTTGCTCTTTAATAAGGAAAACAATACTAACATACATATTCTTTCTCAACAGATCACCAACTTTAAATGTAACTCTGCCTGGCTGCCCTGCTTCTGCTCCTGTCCCTAATGGCCCAGCTCCATCTAATATGCAGATAATGGTTGCGTTTTCTCCCCCCATTGCCGCCCCACCCCCTTCTTTTCTGCATTACGGCGGATCACACGACATGGCCTTGCCCTGCAGGAATACACGGCCCCTTGTAATTGAAATGAATAACGCAGCCTTCTGAGAGAAACTTCTCCTTCTTACAAGCACGTCTTTTTCGTCAGGATATTCACCCGGGATAGAGCCCTTTAGCTGGGACTTCCACTTTCTCTGTAGCGGCTGATCGGAAGTGGCACGGTCGGCCCGAATGCAAGAGCCTCGGCGTGGGGCGTATGAATTGGGACAGTCCCCTACGGTCTCCCGGTTTCGTCTTATCCCCTCACCCTCCTCCGTATAGGCGCCGCGGTCTCTCTAGTGTGCATATCTGTGATCTTTTGGTTGTCTTTTCCCTGGCTATGATCTCCCTATACTTCCTGGTTCCCTCCCACTCTCTCCCTTCCATCTTCCCGCCTTTCCCTCATGGCCCACGTCCTCTCTTCATCTTATCTTTTGCCTTTTTGAGTCGGCTTCTTTCTGTAGAGGTGAGTTTCAAGAATCACAGTCCTGTTGTGGGTATTGCACCACCTGTTCAACTAAAAAACTAAAAAGAGACACTAATTCTCAACTTGGACACATACGCACTCGGTTTGACTATGTTCTTAACTTTGTGCAAAAGTTTCGGATACTTTGTAGGTGTACTTTTTTCACCTTGACAGTACATGTTGCAAAGACAGATAACAGTCCAAAAATAAGTTAGGTGTGTCTTGGCTGAACTTGATCTGTTGATTTCTGGCACAAGTAGAAGCCCAGGTTGTCCACTAATTGGAAGATGAATGGTTCGATTCCAGTCCAACCAGTTCAGACCGCTGTTCACTCACCTTACCTGACTGTACTATTTCTGTGTTAGTGTGTTTGGGGGTGGTGGTCGGAGAGGCTGCAACGGTGGTATGGCTGCCACATTTCTGTTAATCTCCGTAAATGGCTGCCCTGGTACTTATAACGCAACGCATTCCTAATGTTGTGAACCTGTTCACTCATATGGCAAATAAAATCTATCTATCTATCTATCTATCTATCTAT
>JAVQKC010078281.1:0-14588 GCA_036025475.1 Philypnodon macrostomus | reverse complement strand
GAAGGAAAAGGCTGTTGGTATTTTAAATTCATGGGCAGTATTACTTCTAGTTGCCCTATCACTGATCTGTGACTCAGTAAAGATACTTAATGGTTCGGGTGCTGAATTATAAATACATTTGTGAATCAATTTTAGAAAAGCCAAATTATTAAAGCTGTCAAAACTCAGGAGATTATACGTCTTAAGAACGGGACAATGACGATCTTGAATGGTCCTTTTATCCATAATCTTAATTGCTCGATTGTATAAAGTTGCAGTAGGGGCAGCCTGAGCCCATGATGTTATGCAGTACGATATATGTGAGAAGATCATCGCATGCATATACAATAGGGCCGCCTGCTTAGGTTAGTAGCCTCTAATTATAACAGTTCAAATTACTGAGTATAGTTTTGGAGATTTTCTTTATGTGTTTGTTAAATCTGATTAGAGATCGGCTGGGAGGGTGTCAAGGCTCTATTTATATACCAGAAGTGAAACCTCCCAAAACCGGCACAAATGGTTTGTTCCCGTCTTGAAGAGGCAGTGTTTGTAGACTGTAAAATGTGCTAAAAAAGCAGAATGCAGGGCTTTTAAGTTCAGTGTCAGGGGTAGTGCCATTGTTTGCTGGAAAAAGATAGAATTCAAATGTATGAATGATTGTGACAGGTGCAAAGCACAGATGAGAATGGGGAGCAGCTGTCTCCACACATCCAGATATGACGAGATTAGAATCTTTGGCGTTAACTCAGCCCCCTCCCTGAGAAACAGCTACTGCCCCCTCCCTGACCACCCCAACTATAACTCTTATAGGTCCTATATTATGCTTTTTTGCACATTTAACAGTATATTTTGTATACATTTGGGTTACCATTTTACATTTTGCCACAGCAAACACAATAATGATCTAATACAAGCTGTTTTGTGGAGCTCCAATTTACACTGAGTAACAAACGCTCAGATTAGGCGATTAGGCTGTCTCTTTAAGACGGGAACAATCCATTTGTGCCGGTTTATGGGGGGTCTCCAAAAATAAATTCCAACCACTTTTTACTTCTTCTGGGACATAAGCAAAGCCTGGACACCCTCACAGCCGAACACACATCTTCTCCAATCAGATATGCTGTTAAATGGTGGTAAACTAGCAAAGTAGCAACAATGCTTTTCTCTGTTTGCGTTTGTTTACGGTGCAGGAGCAGGCAGGAGAACTAATCGTTGAATCCGTTTTCAGCTCTTGGAGAGGTATATAAAAGATTTGTCAAACATGTGTGAATAAATCAAAACACAACTGTGGGTGTATGTTTGAGCTCAAATAAGTCATGATATTTAAAATGAGATGATTTCACTTTGTAAGTAGAAGTATAAGCAACCAGAACAGTCAAATTCTGCAGTGGCTAGACTAAAAAGCCCATACTTGCCACAGGTGAATTCCAGCAGCATTACTTTCACATAAGTGACACCCAAAGAGGCCCTCTGCACCAAAAACTGGAATCTACCAAACATCAGACCCCAATATAACCTTACGCCAACTCTCATGCTGTTATCAGTCAATAACACAACTCTCTCTTCACACAATGGACCTGAACAAATGTTTGACTGCTTGGAGTTATCTCTTCCATTATCATTTGCTTTACCCTGAAGGTGAATGTAGAAATGACTACTATTGATATGGAGCTTGCAGCAGGTTCATACCCGTAGTCGGAGGTATATGTGTGCATTAGAAAGTCAAACTGTGGCCCGAGACTTTTCCTGATCTCATTTTCTGTTGTTTCTAGTTTTATGTGCAGAAATTTGACCCGTCCTGAATCAAGTCATTGGGCCTCAGTCCCGAGTGTGTTCTTAAGGGAAGAGTTTTGACATTCACCAATATTTTATTAAAGATAAGAACAAAAAAACGAAAACATTTTTAAAATTTCATTATGATGATAACTTTTACAGTTTATAGATTTAAAGATATAATGATATATCTGTTGTAGCGTTGTGACCAGTGACAATCACAGGTTAGAGCCTAATCGGGCAAAGTATGTGCACGTTAGAGGCTGTCAAATATACCTGAAATACAAATTCAATGGGTTGATGAATATTCAGTTTGTAGTTAAAATCTTGGCTGAATAAAATGCTAACATTGTATTCTCTAAACTGTTCTGTCTTGTCATTTACATATATGCTGTATATGTTAAAAGCTTGCCATACTTTCTATCTAAAGACTGCATGTCCTCCTTGTATTACTGAGGGTTCTCTCGTCTCTGTCCAAACACATGCTTGCTGATGAGTTGATTTTGAAAACTCACTTATGATCACAGGGACACATCATGATTTATTCATTCAAACAACCAAATATAGACGACGTATTTGTGTGTAGAGACACATTATGTAATAATTCTGCATTAAGTAATAAACGCCTAAAATGGACAACATTTTCACTATATAATAAAAACGGATTCTGTAAAAATCCTTTAACCCAGTTCACCCCAGTTATTATAAAATGCCAAAGTTCACCACATTTTATAATAACTGTCTCCAAATGTACCAGCAGAAATCATTACATTTTATTACATATTGCACTGGGTTAGTTTATTTGATATTTAATGAAGTTAACATTTGATTCCATTTTCACAGATTATTACGGCATGCGGAATTCTTACAGCATTGTCAATAAGAAGTTACCTGCAGTCCTCTAAATAAAAATATATATTATTGTGAATTTTCAAATATTGAAACTGCGATTCGATTTCAGATTCAGTTCACAGCACATGTCTGGAAGCATTAACACTGGAAACAAAGCTAAAATATTAACTGTTAAACTTCCACAAGACTCACATGTCTTTCAGAACAGGTTTGTAGAGGTTAACCCTACATGGTAAGCAGGTTTTGTTTTGTTCAGATGATATTATTTTGCCGAAAGAACTGCAATTTGCCAATTGACCATTCAAATTGCGTCCTCACACAGAGAAAAACACTGAACACTCAAAACTTTTTTTTGTATTCATCTCAAAGGCCATTCATTCACTACAAACAATCTAGTTCAACGTGCATGTCTTTGGAGAGAACCTGCAGCCTCCACACTCATAAGGTTACTGATCCCAGAGCGTACAGGGATGTTGGCAGAATTTATGATGTGCTTATTTCCCAACACAGTATAAAAAGTTGTACGGACATATACGGGGTTAATATTTTGATAATTGAAAATGTGTTCATTTGTTGCATCTTTTTTGCCAATTAAACCCTACAACAAACTGACCATAGTCCCAGGATGCACCTCAGGCCCAAAGTATCTGGGAAAAAGGCTTCTTTCATAACAGGAACATGTGGAGGAAATGTAATTTTAGTATATTGCTTTTACACAGACATGAAATTCAAACTAAAAATGAAAATCTAAGTCATAATACTGTTACTAGATGGCAGTTTGCATGTTCTCTCCATGCTTGCGTAGGTTTTCTTTGGACACTACCACAAAAAATCTTAAGAATTGTCAAAAATAAAAGTGAATGATCAGGAGATATATATAGATTATTTTTTTTATTTTTTTTAAATCATGCTTAAATTGAATGCATTAAATGATAAAAAATAATAATCAGAATCTGAAGTATTGTCTTAGATCAGTTGAGAAGCACTAAGCCGGTATAAAGTCTATATCGGGCAATCTATATATTTAAAACTCACAAGCTTGCTCAATATAGTTCCCTTAGTTGAACAATATCACAATTTCTATTCTGGTGGTATGTCCCCTCCGTAGTGCTGCTAACGTGCACTAGATCTAAGTGCCCTTTGTGTGGGATCTTCAAGGAAATCTTCAAAGCGACTTTTGAAGATTGAGACCTTACAAGCCTGTCCCACATTTTTAAAACATATATATATATTTGTCTCCCTCTATTCGCAGTCGGCCTTGTCATCTTTGAGTTTGTACACATCAAAGCAGACCCTACAGACTAAATAGCTTGCCGGCGGTGAGTTGTTGCCTGTCTGGGGCTATACCTACTGCCTGTGCTGACAAGTCTATGTTTGTTGACGTTGGCTTCGATGCAAGAAAAGGAAATTGCACGGTACATAGTCACAGTTTAACAGGAGTGTTTTAAAAAAAAAGATGAGCTTAGTCTAAATTAGCCAAAAACACATGGTAAGAAACTCCTGCTGGGACCGTGTGTGACCAAAACAAATGAAAATGAGGCTCGTACGCAGAAGTGATTTCAATTTTGTTTGGGAATAACTGCCAAGAGAATTGTGTTGGAATCAAATCTAATATGCTTCATGATCAAAGTGGGAAATGTGTCCTGGGTAAAGTGTTGAGCAGATGTAGAAGAAAGACGCAATAGAACAGCCAATATTTATGGGTTTAACTAAAAAGGCACTATTGGTTAGCCTGGCTTCAGTCACGACTAACTCTTCTATTCTATACAAAGATGTTAGTCTGGTCTCTCATTGACTGCATTTAATTTCAAGGACGGAGTTGAACAATATATGACGCTAAAAAGCCACACATGTATGCACACACACACCACAAGGAAGTCACGTTAGTAAAGTTTGTATATGACATGGACAACAAAACACACACCGCTGCGGCCTGTAAACGGCTTGTAATTGGTTTGTTCTCAGAATCGATGAGAAATGATTCACTATGAGCCAGGGACCAGACCCCACTTTTAAAAAGAATAGGGGGGGGTGGTGTACAAGGTGGTAGCCTACAAAGTGTGATTTGATGTTGCTGTATATCCAGGGGAGGGACTAAAGTAGAGGTCAAATAATAAAACATTTATTTGTAATTTGCCTATATTAAATTCATGGCTCAAAAAAGTGCATCAAAACATTAATTTGTTAATTATTTAATTGTCATTAATCGTAGAAGTGCCAAACTCAATCCAGTTCTGCATCTTTATGTGTAGAAAAGTTGGAAAAAAGACTTTATGAGTTATTGCGTTTTGGGCATTAATTAATTAATTACCTAAATAATATTCATCATAGAAGTGCCAAAATCAATCCAGTTTGGTATCTTTATAATATGTACCTGTGTGCAAAAGTTGAAAATGATCCGGCAATTTTTTTTTTGAGTTAATTGGGACAGATTAAATACTTCACATCATAGACCAGGGTAAGATTTGAATATTTTTTTTCTTTTTTTTTTTTTTACAGTTTCTTATTTTCAGAACCCTTCAGACTCTGCTTTAACTACCTTTTTATTGCCTGGTATTGCCATTTCAAAGCACAGCATGAACTCCTCTTGCCTGCCTTTGATAATATCATCAGGTATTCCAATAGAAGCTCCCCTGGTTTGAGCTGGATATAAAGTTTTCATTTTTACGTTTATGCAAAAAAACTCTGACGTATGCTGACTTGATAATCTCACAAACGTGTTCTGACCCCGGGCAAAGGCAAAGAACTCAAGTTTTTATGACCAGAGGACACAGTAAAGTCAACTCTTTCATTAAAATGCTAATATTACTCAAGAATTTCAATTTGTCCTATTAGATTAACTTTATCCAATTATAACTTTTATTATAACTGGACAATTTCTCACTATATGGTTTGAAGACAAGCTTTAACAATTTACAAGTTATTTCATTTACAAAATGTGGCCAGTCCGAAGAAACACACACATCGCCTTCAAAAGTCCACTGGTGTAGGACATTTTTTGGTTCTTCTCTTCATTTTATCAGTGGTTGTAAGGATGCTCACATCTTTCTGTCTCTTCGTGCTAATACTAGACAGAATCAGGAAGGTTGAAAATTAAATCCCTTGGCCTCTACAGCAACATTAAATCAGAGCTGCTATACCACTCAAAAACTACTATTGGTCAAAGTGGTAACCTACAAACTGGGATTTCATGTTATTGTAGTGCTCTGGTTATGAATACTTTAGAACTGGATCAGATCAGATAGCCAATTTTAAGATTTGCTTTTATTATTTTAACAGCAGACAGCTTTAACCTTAACCTTGATTCCAAAATGTCCAAAGGCTAATGTATACCCTCTTCTAGGGGGGGTGGGCGATATGGCGATAAAAAATCTAATCGTGGTATTAATTTATGACGATCTGCTAATCTGAGAAGATTGTTGGATCGTGATACAGTGCATTTATGCTCTGCTCTTCACCGACATTTTTACTGAAACAAGGCCTGTGTTCATATTCATCATAATTATCATAATAAATAGTATTATGATGAACACTGGATGGATTGGATGTACATAGAATTTGTAGTTAAGGAGGTTTTCTGAACACACTGATCGCAGTAGTCTTCTGTGCAAGACAAAAAAGTCAATTAATATCATGATCAAATCAAAATCAGTACCTTGATCTTAATAACATTGTGATATTATATTTTACCATACCACAATCCACTATCATCTTCTAATGTATTATTCCTCAATAAGGAAACAGACCTGAGTTGACCGAGGCTTAAGGCTGTGCTTATAGGGGATTGATAGGGATCTCTTTGTGGTACGCTGCCACGAAAACAAACTACTGTTCAGCACACTTAGATTTGAAACCAGTCCAAATGATACAGTATTATCACACAATGAATATAGTCTTGCAATATCATCACATTGACATTTATGATTGGTTATCTGTGAAATTGAGCTAACACCTCAAAGTCAATGTATGCATTATCTTTTGCCCCTAATATGCCTTAAAGCTGTCTGGAGGTTTTCCTAAATAGCTATTAAAAATGGCCTCTTTATGATGTAAAATAGGGAACATGTCAGAATTATTATTTTTTTACTTTAGTCTCTTCCCTGGCCTCTACAGCAACATCAAATTACGATTTGTGGGAAACACAACTACCAAATAGTAGTTGAATTTTTGAGTGTTGTGGGAGTATAAACACATACTGATTTGATGTAAGCCAGGGGAGGGAATATTGTTGAAAAAGTGAAATAAATAAATGCTTGACCAAGTGTAGTTTTACGTTAGTCAGGATCAGATCAGAGTTTGCGGGCTAACACACCACTCCCCAACTCCACCACTATTGGTCAAAGTGGTAGCCCACAAACATGGAACAGAATATGAATGAGAACAGTAGAAAAGAATAATTCCAAAAATGTTCTTTCAATAAACCTTTTAACTTAAATGTTCCAATTAACCTTCAACTGCAGTCTTCCTCGGAACCGAGTATAATACACGCCATCGTTGGATCAAAGAAGCCATTGAAATCAGGAAGCAGGACACAGGACAGTAAATCCAGACGAAGGGGCATTTTTTTTGTCCCACACCTGGGATGCTGTCTTGATGTTGAAGTACAGAGGGCGCTATTCTCCTACTGCTTCAGACAGTAGGAGAATAGTGCCAAAACCTCCATAAATCATCTGGCAAAACACGTCACGGTAACATCACATGACAATCTCTGAGGAAGACTACAGTAGAAGTCAAAACATGTGAAGTTAATAGTAGAAAATATTGCTGAGCAAATTATTAAATGATTACTCCAGCCAGACAGACCCCTAACATGTTGTGACAAGTTTATTTAACAGCCATTGTGCAGCCATATCACTTTCATCCGCTAGCATACTAACCTTTGACTGTCTCTCTGGTTTAGCATATGGAGACACTCTGTTCCACCACATATGATTGAAATAATTGACCTCTTTGTCATGTAGTGATCTTTACTGACCAGTGAGTGACCACAGATGCTGATGTCTCATCTGCACTTTGTTTCATACTAATTTGTAATCTTCAAAGAGTCCTTCATTTATATCATTTCCCACACCAATTACCGCTAGCATTTCTCATCTTAATCAATAGGTATCTTGTACAGTCACACTCACTTGGGTTAACGACAGCACACTAATGGAAAGCAAGACGCCTCTCTGTAGGCGACTGTAAAAAAACAAAACAAAATCGAATCAAGTTATGTTAATCTGCTAATCTGGGACGATTGTTGAATTGTGATACAGTGCATTCATTTATGCTCTGTTCTTCTCTGTCATTTTTACTGTAACAATGCCACAGAAATTGTATTAAGGAGATTTTATGTACACTTGATTTCTAGTTAAAAAAGATTTTTGAAGACACTGATAGCAGTAGTCAAAAAATTGAAAATTGTGATCATAATCATCATTGTGATATTATATTTATACCGTATCGCCCACCCCTAGATACGGCCTGTTTCTACTTACAATATACTGGACACTTAGCATCAAAACGGGGTCAGTGAGTGCAGTCATAAAGTTAACAAAGAGATCAATTCAAGCAGACTGCATGTCCTCCCTGAGTTACCATGGGTTCTCTTTAGTTCTCCAGATGACCTCCTAATGTCAAAATACATCTATCCAAATGGTTCGTATAGTGAATAAATATGAGTGAAAGGCCCTAATACTTTGCCCAAGGTGCACCCGCCTAAGGCCCATAGCTGCCAATAATGTGAATAAGCAGAAAAAGTGGAACTGATATAATTCAATGTGGTAGATACATTTCAACTTGAGTCCACTATGGGTCTTAACTATGGGTCTTAGGCGGGGGACACCCTGTCTGCCACATATGCTGATGTCGGGAACTCAGAACATCCGAGTTAGAAAGTTGTTGTTCCGACTTCTTAATTTTTTTTATTGGCTCAACAAACTATTGTAGATTAAAGTAAAGACAATACACCTAAACAAATTTGTTGGTCACATAACGGTTGGTGTTGGTGAAATTTAACATGTTGCCACTAATGGCTAATGATGCTAATGATGCTAATGATGCTAATGACGCTAATGACGTCAACAGAGGTATCTCGGGCAGCGCTGTCTTGTCCGGGTTTCCCACATGTTGTTCCGACTTGTGCGAGCGTTTCGTGCGCATTTTTCAACTCGGAAAAAACAGAGTTCCCATCATCCACATGAATGCACCATTAGTTGCAAGGCAGACATAAAGACTTATTTACCAGAAACAATTTTAGATACACCAACACTAAAATGTGCATGTCTTTGGACGGTGGCGGAAGCTAGAGAAAATACTGATTTGGTAAACATTTATATAGAAAAAACAATGGCAACTGCAATACAGTTTTAACTAAATATGCTTAAGGGCATGTAGTCTTGCATGTCTCCAGCTATTACTTAATATTCCTTCAATGGACGCCACAACCTTGAAATGCATGGAGCCAATGTTAGCTACAAAAAAAGTGAAATAATGCATAGTACATTTTAACACCTCCCATATGAATACATTGAAGGGTGACTCACTACCCTTCACTCGCGGACAAGTATAAGCAACGACATAATATATTCAAGGCTAGGCTAAAAGCTAAAAGCTAGAGAAACCTATTGTGCTATGTAAACATTTGCTATTGTGATCGCCAATCAGTGCTGCATTGTGCTGTTGGTGCTATCATAAGGTCACTGTAGAAAAAGAGAACCAAAACACAAAGTTGCTATTCATGGCTAAAGACACAATGTCAACAATGTCAACAATGTCCACACATCACGTTTCGACTGACGTCAAGAGAGGAGAGATGCACCATTACAATAAGGCAGCCACTGGCCACTTTATTAGGTCGACCGCGTGCCTAATAAAGTGGCGCCCGATGTGGACTTAGCCGCTTCATGTTTTTACTTGAGTAACTTTTTAAATAAATTGTCCTCCACAGAGTAGCTTTACTGCACAATGCTTTTTACTTTTACTTGAGTAATAATATTTTGAAGTTACTCTTACTTGAGTAAAATCTTGGAAATCTAGAAAGAGTAAGAGTACTTTTACCCACCTCTGTGTGTCATGTAAGAACAGCTTTATGTGAAAAATGTGATAATGTGTAAATTCTGTTTCCTGTTCCTTAATTTAAAAAAATATTATTTATGCTTTTAGTTTATCTTTTGAAAATATCAAAATCTGTTCATTGTCTTTTTATTGTTTTTGCCCGATTACCACAAAATTAAATCTGACATTACACTCAAACAGTTACTCAGGACTTGAGTAGGTTTTTCACTAGTACTTGTCTACTCTTACTCCAGTAATTATGTGAATGAGTACTTTCTACTTTTACCTGAGTAACAATATTTTGACTAACGGTATGCTTACTTGAGTAGAATTATTTGCTACTCTACCCACCTCTGCCAGTTGCTGACCTCTGGCCTCAACAAGATACTTCAAACCATTCTCTGTAAGCCCTAGATATGGTTATATGTGCACATTCAAGTAGGTTAAGTAGTCGTTGTCAGGCTGTGGTTTAGGGGTAGAGAGTGCTTGCCCCAGTGTCGTGAGTTCAAATCCGGCTCACAACAGTTCGTAACACAACCCCTTCTCCCGTCAGTCTGCTACTATCAAATAAAACTGGAAATTGGCCCAAAAAACCCTGAAAAAATAAAAAATTAATAAATAAATAGAAAGTACTAGTAGTCAAGTAATAGACTAAGTCCTAGCCTGTTATACCTGGCTACTGTTTTTTTTTTTTTTTTTCAAAAGTGGGGGTCTGGTCCCTTGCTAATAGTGAATCATTTCTCAGCCATTTTGCGGACAGACCAACCATGAGCTTTAGCACGTGTTTAGTTGGCTGTGTCATATGCAGACTTTGCTAACGTGACTTCCTGCATGCGTGTGTGGCTTTTGATTAAGGTCTGTCAAAATTCAAAATCACTACAGCGATTCCCCAGCCTGCATCAGAATGAATATGCTACACAAACTGACCAATCAGAGAAAAGCCCTGTGGTAAACTATTGATATGTTTGAATGATTATAGTATTGAATGACACTAAAGGACAAAGTGTACAGACAGTGTATTCACAGTGGTATTACTGGGACAAGTGGGGCAGTTTTATAAATACTTTAGCCATATAGGACACTGTTATGTTGTGCTAAATCCATACCATGTCAGAATTTGATGTTGCATAGCTAAATAAGGTGACATTGTTAAAGGTGTAGGCCGTAAGTTTTCTGATATAAAATGTGTTAGATTTTTTTATCTTCCACTGTTCTATGATGTAAAGTATCTGTCATACGTATTATTTTACTTTAGTCCCTCCCCTGGCCTCTACAGCAACATCAGATCAGATGATTGTGGGTTACCACTTTGACCAATAGTAGTTGAGTTTTACTTAAGTCCCTCCCCTGGTCAATAGTAGATAGTTATCCATTTTTTGCCATCAATATAAACCATGGAGGTCTTTTGACAAGTTGTTAACCTCTAAGGCACAAGTTTTTCTCTAAGGATTAGTCCAGACTTATTTTGATCCACTACCAGAAAGCAACCAGAAAGCAGACCTCCGCCAAGGCAACTCATTTCCACAGATCACTCCTAAAATGTAACAGGTCTTTTTGTTCTGACCTTCCGTGAATTTAATCTAAATCAGTGTGGTATTTCTTGAGTAAAATTGCTAACAGGTGCCATTCTTTAAAAAAAAATCCAGATGGTGGTCCGGATCACTCCCAGAATTAAATCAATTGTTCCTTGTATCATTTCTGACCTTCCATGAAAATTACATTCAAGTCCGTTGAGTAGTTTTTGCATAAAAATGCTTTCAGACAGACAAACAGAGGTGTCCTGTGGCCAATATAAAGGATCTAGTAGTTGTTCAACATAGGGATGCACCAATATGAAATTTCCTGGCCGATACCGATTCCGATATTTCAATTACCAATTTGGCCGATACCGATTCCAATACCGATATTCTGTAAACATGTTTCAGTAACTAAGAAATCTACATATAAATAACAACTTTAATTGTTTTTATAATCCATAAATATAATTTTTACTTAATTATGTGACCCTGAATTTTGATTTGACTTTTCTTTCTCTGTCTGTTTATAACCCTAAATGTTAGAAATTATCCTTTAAGAACAACAGATTAACATCATCCATCTGTACAGGCCGATATCGATATCTGTGCATCACTAGTTCAACCCTATGTAAAAGTATACATTTCTACTTCGTGCACGCCAGCTTGTCTTTGCATTATAACTTTGTGACGCTGTAATAGGGGTGGACGATATGGTAAAAATATAATATCACCATGTTATTCAGTTTAAGATCACAATTTTGATTTTATCAGCTGACGTTGTGTTTTTTGTCTTACACAGAAAACCTTTTTAACTACAGAGTCAATGTACATCCTGTCCATCCAGTGCTCATCATAATACTTCATATTATTAATATTTTTTGTATTAATACAAACACTGGCATTGTTCCAGTAAAAATAACGGTGAAAAGCAGAGCATTAATTAATGCACTGTATCACGATTCAACGATCTTCCCAGATTAAGCCAGGTTCTCATATCTTCATTCCACGATTCAATTTTTACCACCATATATCGCTCCCACCCCTGACAGTTTTCTTTTGACTTCGACTGGATCATAAGCTCAAGCAATACAGGGGCAGAAACTCAACCTTGGTCACAGGCTTCAGGTGTATATTACCTTGCTATAAATGACTGTCTCCAGACACAAACTACCATATGCTTTATTATAGGTCTAATGCAATGACTGGGAGTTTGGAACTAAAAGAATGTTAAGTGGCAATTTCTGCAGATAACAGCCGTACAGAACATACTCATCATGCATTGCACATGGTACCAGGCTTACAAAGGGAACACACATGGTATTTCACTCCAAGGACTAGAAAGACATTAAAAAATACATATTAGGTCACACTTTAGTTGACATAGTCCTTAACTACAGTGTATCTACCTCTTTAAGTACAATGTAATACACTGGGGTAACTACATTGTACATACAGAATGGTTGGGTGTTAGGGTTGGGGTTAGTTACAATGTAGTTACATGTTATTACAGTGTATTATATTGTACTTAATGAGGTAGATAAAATGTAGTTAGGGGCCATGTGAAATAAAGTGTGACCACATATTTCAAAAGTCTAGCAAGCATTGAAAATGTAAATTGCCATTTTGAATACTAAAAAGTGAGTTTTAGGCAATATAATGTTGACTCAAAACAATGTAAAACCTGCTTAGTGCCAACTCAATTTTGGTTTAAATCTATATGGCAAATCTAATTGCATGCACAATACTTTTCATGAAACAGGTTCACTCATACAAGGACACGCCAACAGTACGCACAGGTTGGACCGATCTCTAGATTAGCAATATTGTAAATGTAAAGCATCTTTGAGTGTTGAGAAAAGCGCTATATAAAACTAATGCATTATTATTATTATTAATATTCATTTTTATTGGGAGCTGCTGCTCAAAAAAATCTCATTAAGTGTATTCCTTGTTGATTACCTGCCTATAATGTAATCATTTTGTCATTTTGTAATCACTTTGGCCATTTCTATTGTAATAAAGCCAATAATGTAATGACCCGCCTATAATGTCATCATGTTTTTCATCAAATAACACCAATAATGCAATAACCAATCAATAATTATTGCATTACTGGTTTCAACAGTCCTTTGAAGGCCCTCTTTCCCCCTGCTGGCCAAGCACACTTCACTGCAACAGTGAGTTTTAAGATCCTGAGGTTGATATCTCAGCATACAGGATTACTCAGACTCCAGAGGAAATATTACAACACTGAAGAAAGATTAGAAAAATCGAGCTAGCATATAGACCCTTTAAAATGTTTGTCATATGGAATGTTCAAAATTCTGGAATGGAGGCGACTGCAAGTGAGTTAACTTTTGGTGGTGAGGGATGGAATAATTTTGAGCATACAATAAAAAAAACTGTTGTGGACATTTCTGTAAGGACTTTCCAGTAAAACCTAAAAATCAATAATTATTCCTCCAGCCAAAAGTCTAACTGTTACTAATGTGTACATTAAATAAACATACAATGTGAGGTACATTCACTAATGTTTCATAACCAGGCACTGACATCACCTACATGTAGCAGAGTGGTTGTCATTAGTCAAAACCATCATATTTTGTAATATTTTGTGGCTAATGCTAATTCCGAACTTTCTGTTTACAAACTTTGAAAGGGTCTATAAGGGCCCCTTTAAGTATTTAGTATTTCTTACCAGGCCGTCACAGTTGCTGATCGCCACAGAAGCTTGGGGCATGTCGCTCACGTCGCCGGTGAAAACACAATCCCCGTGTATCCGCTCTTTGGACTTCTCCTGGAAATCCTCTTGCCACTCCACAAAGGCCCCCGGCGCCACGAGCCTCCTGTTGGCCCGGAGGCGCAAGTGCAGCTCCTTGCCGAACACGGTGACGTTGAAAAAGAGTTGCTGATGTGAACCGGGGGAGGGGGTTGAGGAGGAGAAGGAGGGGGCATCGCGGGGCACTCTCCTCCGCCTCCTGCCCTCTTCGCCCGGGGCATCCCCGGGGACAGGGGCGCCCGCTGCTGACACCACGTGAGAGATGTAGCGCCCCTGGGAGTCGGTGCTAAACGGGACGATCAGGCCATATTCGCTCAGCTTCCCGGATAGTTTTTCTAAAGGGGCAGAGACACATTTTGGGTGTGTTAAGGTAGACAGGTACAGTCTTCAGGTAGATATACAGTACAGACCAAAAGTTTGGACAGTTTTCTTTATTTTCATGACTATGAAAAGGCAAGAAATCCCACTTATTAACCCTGACAGGGCACACCTGTGAAGAGAAAATCATTTCAGGTGACTACCTCTTGAAGGTCATCAAGAGAATGCAGAGTGTGTGCAAAGCAGTAATCAGAGCAAAAGGTGCTACTTTGAAGAAACTAGAATATAAGGCGTATTTTCAGTTGTTTGACACTTTTTTGTTAAGTACTTAT
>JAVQKC010078265.1:0-14902 GCA_036025475.1 Philypnodon macrostomus | reverse complement strand
GCACCTTTTGCTCTGATTACTGCTTTGCACACACTCTGCATTCTCTTGATGAGCTTCAAGAGGTAGTCACCTGAAATGGTGTTCCCTTCACAGGTGTGCCCTGTCAGGGTTAATGAGTGAAAACTCATTGAATGAATGAGGTCCAAACTTTTGGTCTGTACTGTATGTTTGAGTAATCCTGTGTACTTTTCTGAGCAGAAAGTTGAAGAAACTTCACCTTGCTACTACATGCTTTCCTTGGCTGAAGTAGTTAAGTGGACTGTAGGGGAAAAGAGAGCCTCATTTTCAGCAGAAAGAAACTAAAACAGAAAATAAGAAGTATCCAATAAATGTAAATTATTATTTTAAACAGGTTCATTGCAAATCTATAGGTTACATTAAATCAAATAGCTTGCAATAAAAACCTAATAAGAAGCCGTATGGGAGTTATATAACCAATATAATATAATCGATATATATAACCCATGTGCAGTATTGCATGCTGTATGTTCTAACCCATCTAGCATTATTAAAGCCACAGTATACATTTGATATAGATTTCTTTTACTGACAGGTCTTGTAACCATCTCCCTCTGATGTGTGCTGTTTGAGTTCCTCTCATGTTTGCACTAAATGCCCACAGCAGACACATGCTCACACTTTGCCCCGAAGGCTCCCAATGGAGAAAATCCACCCTTCTCCCTGTGTCCCATGCTCAGCGCGCACACAGCCGCACCATTAGGGCCCGCATTGATCCACTTTCTATCCAACATAATGGCCCGGCAAAATACACAATGCCAGCAGCAATAGTCCATAAGAGGCTTAGTTCTGCGGCAGACGCTGTTGTTGATGCAATTAGTGTGTTATTTAGCAGAGTCAGTGATTAGGACATGCCACAGTTCAGCAGCTGGCATGGGGCAATGTGGAAGGAGTAAAAATGATGTATATTGAAGGAAGAGTAAAAAAAGTAAAAAATAATGGAAAAAAATAACTGTCATGGTAAAATAAAATAAATACATTAAAATTTAAAGAATAATAATTTAATAAAATTGATTTAAAAAAGATTTACACCTTTTTACAAAATAACAAATCAGCCACTTTTTCAAAATTTAAAATTCTGTAAAAAAAAAATAAACTTAAATTGGTATTTCATTTTTTTTTTTACAATATAACTGTAAATATAAAATATGACACGGTGCATTAAAACGGCTTTGTACAATTGGTTCAAAAAGTGATTCAAGTCAAAGTATCTGAGGCAAAGTAACTGCCCACTTCTACCATCTCTCGTTCATATCGGTGTGAAGGCAGCTTACAAACAAGAGGCAGTAACTCTGAAACACAAGCAGCTTTTAAAACATCGAATAATTCCCGCGGGTAAAAAACAGCAAATTTACTCTAGCTCGGAGCCACATGGGTTTTTCTCTAAGTAAGCATTTTGATGACTGTGATAAAAGCCTGTGTCGCCTGATTACATGTCATGTCATATACTGAGTGCCTCTGCTATAGAGCAAGAGAGTGGAGGATATTGATTGATTACTGCAGAGTTTATGAAGTGTTTAATTCTCACTACAGGGCTGTGAAAAGGCCCCTTATTAAGAAAATCGATTCAGGCTTGGCAATCACTTTTGAAATATACAAGCGTTTATTTATACATCTCATGATCTCACAGTGTTTATAGACATGTTCTGTCACATTAATGAACAACACGGACTGGAGCTGTTTTAGCTTTGGAAAAATATATGTGTCTGTATAAGTTCAGGTAAGCTAGCTTTAGCAGTCTACACAATAATATCTTGCTAAATAACAATTTAATCAATCGTATGGCGGAACCTGCAAAGCATTTTGGTCTGTATTTGGCTGTCTAGTGACTGTCAATGTCTGCTACTTTTCATGATTTCGAGTGCACTCCTTTTTCGTTCACTGGACATTCAGACCCCACTACAAAATGGTGTTCACCCTATAGTGCACTATATAGGGATTAGGGAGGATTCAGACACAAGCTCTGTTCACTTATCATTGACATTCTTCTACAAATAAGTGTATTTGGGTTGTCAAAGTGGCAGAGTGGTTAGCATTTGCAACTCTCAGAAAGAAAGTCGCAGAGTCTCGGACAAGCATACCCACATCTTTCTGAGTGGAGCCTGCATGTCCTCACTGTGTCACTGGGTTCTCTCCAGCTTCCATAAGATGAATATAAATTACTCCTTATTATGTGAGTGTAAATGTCTGTCTGTCTAGCCTCTGTCCAAAGTGTACCCCGCCTAAGACCCATAGTTGCTGGTAAAGGCTCTATGCACCTGCGACCCCTAATGAGTATATATGGGAAAAACAGGAAGAAGTTGATTATTGTATCAGTTTTTTTTCTATTTATGAATATAGTTCTAGATCTAATGTCCAAGACTGGAAACAATATCAAAGTCTTTGTGTAAATATCAATGTTATGCAATGTAAAAATAATTGTAGCACACCGGAATTACAGAAAAAATAAATCCAAAATGTATAGATTTATGTATATGGTGCATCTGATTGGTGACAGACTAATTCAATTGCCGGGAGCCCAAAGGCAACATGGCGAAGCCGGGAATGTAATTTGTAATCAAGCGCACAACAGCAGCTCAATAGCACATGATTAGAGCCGTTCATTTAAATGTGTTGAGCTTGATGCAAAAATCCACCAATCAGTGCCATGCATTAGTCCACATTTGTCCTCTTCACAATAATGCCATCTGAGCATCAAAATGAGATACTTGGTTTTTGATGGGCATCAATTGAGTGTTACATATGTTAGTCAATCTACACCTATATCGCAAATCCAACTTATGGGGGTGAGATTTTAGATTTGTTGCTGCTGAAATGAACTGCTGAAAGATTAGGTGCATAACCCTTTAAGGGCTTCTTTTTCCACCTCTGGCCACACCCACTTCACTAGTGCGATCATTGCAAACGATAGAAAGCAGGAGCAAGGTGTGGTTTCATCACTTATCTACATAGAAAGACGATAGTGTTTCAGCACCAGAGAAGGTCAGCGCTTCAGCATGCAGGATTCTTTATGCCTAAATCAATGGAATCACTACTCCAGGTATTTACCCTACATTACACAATTGTATCAAATTGAAGTTAGCTTAGGGTCCCTTTAATCTAACAGAAACATAAACATGAAAGCTGTCAAAATCTTACTAAAGTTTCTAAATAAAATAATGAGTTCAAGTTTGAGGGATAAAGATGAAGCCGCTGTTGCTTTGCCCCGGAGCCTCTTCACTTTGTATGCTAACAAATGCACAGCCCCGGGCCTGGATCCTATTGCAAAGGATTTTTGTGGAATAATTAACCACTTTACTGCTACCGTTTTCATCCCAAACACAGGGAGTCAAAAATCCCTATTTCAAAGTTAGTACCAAAAACAAAAACACATCTGAATATAAAGTGTCAAGTTCCAAAGTTCAAATCACATCTCAATCCAGTCGCCACACTTCTCTACTACCACTACACATTTCATTCAGTGGTTGTAGGCTGCTCACATATTTCTGTCTCTTCATGCTAATCCCAGATAGCCTGAGTGATGTTGAGATGTAATTACTTTATTTCTTGAAATCACTGCTACTTCATTTTTCTTAGTAAATTTGCACGCTACTCTATATATCTAGTTCCTATTGCTCTGACGAAAAGACACTCTCCTTAAAGGGCGCATATGCAACTGCGTACACCTTAAAATACCTCCACAATAATTGGTGCTGGAGGTGCTAATATTGTAATGTTTGAAGATGACATAACCTCCAGCCTGTTATCACCTGAACTACTCGTTTAAGAGCTCCACTAAAAAAGAAGTGCAGCTGGCTCCCCTGGCTTCTCCTTTATTGTGTAAAAAGATATGGGCTAGGTGCACTGTTTCAGCCCCTGGTTCTGAATCTTGAGGTGGCCGCTGTGAAGTTATTTCTCTCATAACTCCTGTGGCACCTTCATTTCATTGCAAAGGTGCAGTTTAAAGGGACTCCATGCAATCAACCCATACTTTGGAACAGATTGTGTGTTTATTGACACTGATTTGAGCACATTTGACTTGAGTTGAAGTTTTTGCTCAGGGTTTCTCTGTAAACTCTCCCCATGTTACTGCTGTGAAACCAGTTTATTCATAGTGACCACCTCTATCTTATATAAGGCACATTTCTGAATGCAATGTACAGGTAGACCATTATTTTACCAAATAATAATAATCTATCAAACCCATGTCTGGGGTTTACTATTTATCTAGATGGTTTGGAAAAATATAAAATACAAAGTGAGCAGTTCTGTGAGGGAAATGCCTTGTTGATGCCACAGTCAGAGATTGGTTTGCGATAATAAAAGCACAGTAATAATAATGCATCAGATTTATATAGTACTCTTCTCAAGATTCAAAGATGCTTTACAATTACATTATTCATTCACTCCTCAGTCACACCCGGTGGTGGTGAGCTACCACACAGAGGCATGGCTGCCATTCTGGGCCTACAGCCCGTCCGACCACCACCAAACACCAATCACACAACCACATCCGGTCTTAAGCAATGTGGGTTGCCCAGGGACAGTATACGCTCGGGCGGGGATTCGAACCAAACCCACTGTGCCACTGCCTCCCTAACAATAGCTCAGATATATATAATAACTAATTTTCATCTCATGTCATCTCTTCAAGGTCTGCAGATTTGTGCAGACACAAGATGACAAAACATGCAGCTTCTTAAACAGGATCCATTTGGTTGACATTTTCCTTTGACTCCCACCAGCAAGGAAAGAAGAATCATGGGGGGTAATGTAATAACACTGGGAGCAAGCTTATATTCCAGGTTTTGATGTCCAATGTATCCAATCCAGTCTATATAGGTATATGAATTTGCGCAGAGCCAGCTGTTTAAGAATTATGCTACCTCTACTTTCAGCCTGGTCAATGGAGAAATGGGCAGAAAACATGTCAAAATACAATACAACTAGAAAGCACTAGTAGACCTCTGCCAAGGCAGCTCATTTCCATGGATCACTCCCAAAATGTAAGGTAATTTCATCCAAGTCAGTGCAGTAAAGTTGCTAACAAAAAAGTCCTGGATCCGGAGGGTGATCTGACTCACTCCCAAATCTCATCATTTGTTCTCTGTGTCATTTCTGACTGTTCTCGTTCAGTAGTAAAGACAACTCTACCAAAAACATTACCTCCTGACAATGTCTTTAATATGGTACCTGTCTAACATTCCCGGTTCAGGCTCCCGACTTCTCCATGCCAGTATATCAGAATTCCCAACACTTGGAGCCAACTGTTTGAGGATTAGCTCCACTTCCTGTGTGGTGTTGATCAGCAGATGTGAGCTTTGGTTTTAACAGGATTAACTTGGATTACTTCATCTAGATGGCATTTTAAAAAGTCTGCTTTGCCCATGGTGAGATCAACCAAATCAACAGGCCTTGATGAGATAATGTGTTTTTGATGTTAGCCAACATATGGTCATGTTTGCGTGCGTCTGGCTTCACCTTAAATTTGCTCTTTTGTTTGGAGAGACTTAGTTGTTCAAACCACTCACTTCAGTCACATACACCATTGTACTCTTTGGAATCGCCTTTCCATTGAGCTTTACCCTTCCGGAGTCGCAACAGCAAATGTATTGTATGGCAATTTGCACATTGATTTGGCATAGGTTACTTTCCAGCACAAAGCACTCCATTTATACAGGCTTGCGGCATTGGCAAATATTTAGAACTTACCTTCAAGCCAAAACAACAATGGTGGTCAAATAGAGATACAACTGAATCATTTTACTTTACTGGCAAAAATGAGCCCAAATCAAGACTAAATCAAGTCTAAACTAATTCCAAACTTCACACGATTCAAGTACCTGAGGGCCCACCAGTTGTTTCTGTACTACCGTTTGATAACCATTTGCAAAGCATGTTGAAACAGGCTAACCCTCGTCACTTTGCAAGTCTTCTATAGAAGAGAGAAGGTTCATCTATGATTCAAATTGAGGCTCCTTGTTGAACATACAGTACCTTCAGCCCAACATAATAAAGGATTCAGTAAGTTGTAAAAGTTTGATAAAGACTTTTGACTTGTGTAGTTGACATCAAAAATAACAGCATTTCTCATACTTTCTGTTAATTATATTTCCAGACGTTGGTTGTTGGTCCTGCTGTGCCTCCAGCTCAATGGTTCAAAAGCCAAAGTTGCTGTGTTTGTTTATTTTTGTCGTGACTTCGAATGAGACGCAACAACACATGGAAGTATGGAGAATAACTAAATTAGTCATGGGTGAGGTGGTGAGGTTTGCTTTGAAAAGGATCCTTTAATCTAGACTCTTAGTTCGCTCGCTCGGCGATTAAAAGAGTCCAAGGTCTCCTCTACCGTCACCTCCAGCTATTCATTTTGAACTGAGCTAAAATCCATCAACTGAAATCTTTGTTGATCTTTTAAAAGAGTGACCCTTGGTATTTCAAACTTAGCTGTGGGCTGATCGCGGCGACTGTCGGAGAGAGGTGTGAAAGAATGAGCCAATCGGACAGTTCTTATCACCGGCTCAAGGACGCACACTGCTTGAAATAAAACATTTCTTGTGTGCATAAATTAACACTCCTCTTCTTTGGTCTTCAAGGACACCGAAAGTAAAGATTAAAAAAAACACTTGGGTAAAAGACATCTTGACGGGATTATATGCTTGATCCTGGTGTTTCTGCTTTGATTGGTTCAAGAAGCATTAGATGGACCTGGTTTAAGTTAAGAAGCAGAGATATTAGTTAAGCTTCATACATGGAGCACACCTGTCATTCTTTGGATAATTTATCTTATTTGCATGAACACGCACATATCTGTATAGAAGGTGAATTGAAATTATGCAGGAATGTGACTGTGAGAAATGTGAATTAATCATTTGTGGTGTTAAGACTTTATTTGTTCTGCAAGACTGCATTTCTACTAAGATAATTTTTTTCTCCACATCAGAAATTTACTAAAAGAAACTGGTAGGAGTGTTTGGACAGGTCTCTTACTGGGTCCAATCAATTGTTGAGACCAATTGACATCCATAAATAGCAAAAATTGTGCTCCCACTTGATGCCCATACCCAAAAAAGTCAGCATTCAGGTTGTTGCATGAAGCTCGATTGTGTTTTATTTGTAACTTTAGCTCTGATAATGAGAGTGGACTAGTGGCCATGTTTGCTGTTTTTTATATTTACATACAGTGTTTCTGCTGCATATATTTCAGCGTTGTGAGCTCCCTTTAATTTTACCTGTCTGAAGTTTTGGCCCTACTCCTTATTTAACATTAGTAAGAAAGCAGGGATTACATTAGCTCACAGATGCATTTTGTGATGTGTTTTATTTAGAAAATAATTCATTAGTTGCTGTTGTTGTCACTGACCACTTCACGAGCCCCGTCTTCTCTCTGCTGACACAGGGGGACAGAGGGACTAGAAGTGAAGCGTGACTGGGACATGGGAAATAGCTGTGTGTTTATTATTTGCCTTGTTTTATACCCGCAACAGATATGGACGAGGAGAAGCACATGAATAAAGACATTATTGAGAGTAGGGACAGTTTCTTGTGCAAAAATACATTCTACAGTTTTTATTTGGCAAAAATCCATCTTGTGTTTGCAGAGATAGAGATATAGAAGAAAAATAGCTCATTACATCCATTCTATGACACGGCGCTTACCGAGCAAAACACGCATCACAATTTGCAGTGTTGTCATAAAAACAACAACGTTAGTTTAGATCCTATCGAAAGGTTTTGTAATAGTTTCAACAACCACTGTCCCAACAACCCAGTGAAAGGACTGAGTGAGGCTCAAAGAGCGTGGGTGTGGACTTGTGTGTGCTGGTTCAGTTGTGGTGTGAACAGTGTAGCCGACTCATAGGGCACTAGTGGGCCATTAGCAGGGCCCCTATAAAAAATGATACTAATGGTTTCATACTAAGTACTTCTTTCTCTTATATATAGTAGCATATTAATGTTGAAATATCAGTATCTGCTTGAGGGGGAACATTAAACTGTATGTAATATTAATAAGTACTCGGTATTGGTGGTATAATATAATAATGTGTTGCATAAACATTGACCGTTACCACCACCACGCCAAGCCTCTTGGGCAAGACTGTACACTGTATATGTTTCATCTATTGCACATAAACAAAGTGCCTTTCGGTTTTGGTATTACCATTAGCAAACCCACATTCTATAGGATTTTTGCAGTGTCTAAGCTATACATCGAGATAACAAGCAAGAGCAATTCTTTTCATGAAATGTCACCTGGCCCTTAACTGTGACATTTATCTATCTGTGACCGATACACCATTGTTTTGTTTGGATGCATATGACTGTGAAATACATCCTGCACATTAGATTTGAATGGTATCTCTAGTTATGCAAATGCTGCCATTGTTTATGAGATAATCTATGCTTAAAAGTCACGCAATTTTGACTGTTAATAGAGGAAATAGATTGAACACTGGTACACTGTAAAATTATGACATAATTATAACCTTATTGGTAAACCGTATTATCTAAAAAATGCTATGTAACTTTAAAAAAACATACAATATAATTTAGCTCTTTTAAAATGTAAAAGTGAATGGTTGTTGTCAGGCCTATGATTTTTATTTAACCAGGAAAAGTCCCACAGGGGAAACCGGAGTGCCTGGAGGAAACAAGCAGACACAAGGAGAACATGCAAACTCCACACAGAAAGGCCACAACTGAGGAATCGAACCCAGGACCCTCTTGCTGTGAGGCAAGAGTGCTAACCACCGTGCCGCCAAAAGAAATGGGCTCAGTTCTCTTTATGACAATCTATGTCATTTGTCAATTTGTCAGGCAATAGACCGTAGTCACAGAGCTCACACAAAGACACATGTAGACAGACAACTATTTTGCTACTGGGGCAATTCTTGACACCTAAGTAAACATTTCAAGTATGTGAGTTATAAAGTAAAGAAATAATGGTTGTCCAATTGTATATTGTGTTGGAGTGGTTTCATCTGTTGCAGAACCACACCAGTTAGAATGAAGTCGGAAGATTTAGCGTTTATATGTCACAGCTATTTACGTCTCTATGACTTTGAAATGCTTTTAAACTCTAAACTGGCAACAACAATGGCTTTGGTAATGGCCAGCCCCCAAAGAAGGACACCAGTGAATCCCAAAGCGGGTCATTTATTTTCAGACTTCACCTTCGAGGGGGTTTGAATATTGGGTAACTTTCACACACATCGTTCAATAGTTCGTCATGTGCCTGGACACATATGTTATATACAGCTGTACAGTCTGTGGCTGATTTATTAGGTAAAGCTATTTTGCCGATTGTGAGTTAAAAATAGCTAATCAGACTATAGGATTGCATCATGTCAGTGGATTTAGTCAACCTGAACAGTAGGCAGCAGAATCAAGAAGAATGGTAATTTGTTGTTCGACGCCGGATCCATTTTTGAGTACAACCATGACTCGGAATTTACATACAATATTTTCCAGTGAGCGGCATTCTCTGGGCAAATATACAAGAGGTCAGGGATGGGAATTGACAGAGTAGAAAGTCAACAACATTGCTGAACACACAAGATGATAGAACATGAAGCAGGTGGGCTACAGCAGCAGAAGACCACACTGGGTGCAATACCTTATTAGGTACAAGTCAGTGTATATTGTAAATCTGGTTCACACACATAGCTTGCAAAAAACATGTATTTATAAGTTTGAACTTCAAATAGACCTGACTTGTTGTGCTCCACGGCTGGATGCCAGTTGACTGTGTACCACTTAAAGCTATGGGACCTGCAAACTCCCCGCATGAATTCTCGAGGCAGCCCTGGGCAATGTTGTAATAAAAACCATAGTTTAGTCTGCCAGCTTGGGGGGCACCTCCCTGGGGCTCATCAGTCACTTCGAGCTGTTTGAGTGTGATCCAAGATGGCCTCCCGTCCCTCCTCAACCTGTGTGCCCCATGCGATGCCCCACAATGTTTCCATTTACTCAAGAGTGCCCCAAAACACTAAAAACGATTTTATTTTGCAAGTTTGGGGTCCCACCGGGGGGAACAATGGTGGTAAGAACCTGCTGGTTTGTCACAGGGGGGCAGAGCCAGGCCGTGACCATCTTCAATTCAGAAGTCAAGACCGAATCTAGTCTAGACAACAGAACCAGCATGGGCCATGAAAGTCAATCTGCACTCCATGATTGGGTCACTTTTGTTCATCAGTTCCATTCATTTTGGTCCTCAAAATACCATCAATTCTCTCTTTTACACCATCATTTTTTTTACTAAACTGTGCTACCAATCTTGTATGCATTTATTCACTTGAGAAGAGGGTGAACTGTTACAAGATGATTTATGTGACTTTCCACATAGCATAGTTATTGGTGTCACATGGACTGTTCTTAGTATGTCAGAAATGGAAAATCTTCTGGAATTTTCATGAACAACCATAGGGTTTGCAGAGATTGGTTTGAAAAAAAGATAGAATATCCAGTGAGCAGCAGTTCGGTGGGTGACAAAAATGCACTGTCAGAGCTCAGTTTAAGGTCAACAGAAAAGCAACATTAGCTCAAATAACAACTCGTTAGATCAAACTCTGATGAGAGTGGGCTCTGTTAGGTACAAGGCCTACCTAATAAAGTAGCCAGTGACTGTTAGTAGATGCATAAGGAACTGGGTACTCAAACTGCTTCTCTGAAACTGTGTATTGGATTCATCTGTGTAGCCAATCTGCTATGCATTTATTGACAATTCGAGCAGGAAGAATTGTTACAAGCTCTAATTCTACTAAATGTAAAGCTGCTGTTGTCGGGATTGTAAGACCAGTATTCGTGGGCGGATGTATGCAACCTGCCTGTCAGCTGTTTTCTCTATAGTCTACCACACATCTGCACACATCCTTACAGGCTTTGGCAGCTGCACATAGCACTAATGAGGGGAAATGAGACCCCCTCCCGTCTATAATATTGCCAACCCCGTCTTGATTATGAGACCCGTTCCTCGCGGCTTGTCTTTCTGCCTTATTTCAAACATGTCAAAACCCATTTACCATTCAGAAAATGATCAACTCAAGGGGGATCGTGGCCTTTGCCTCGACGCCAGCAGAAATCCCACACATTGCCCTCTATTGCATCACTGTGTCCGTTCACATTAGCGCTATTGTTTGAAAGGTGACAGCGTTCAGTAGTTTGCCAAATGTAGCCGAAGTAGATTACATGAGGCCAAAAGGTGTGCAATTTTACAGGTCATTGTAGGTATTGAGCTGTTATTTACTGTGTGAATACATCTACTTTTATATGACAAGAATAAAAACTAATATTATATCATCCACCAATTACTTTTACTGAAGCTAACGACTGTGGCTGGCCGGAAGGTTGGTTGTTTGATCCCTTCTTCTCCCAGTTTATATTGCCATTGTGTCATTGGGCAACCACTTTCCTTCCTCCTCTGTGTGGCATTTTGTTAGCGTGATTGGGCTAGTCTTTTTGGTGGTGGTCAGGAAATGTATAGATGTTTTATGGATGCCACATCTTCGTTAGTCTGCCCCAGAGCAGCTGTGGCTAAATCAATTATTGACTCAGTTGTAAAGCACTTTGGGTATATAAACCGTTTACTTATTTAAATAGAAATATACAATGTACATGTAGTATTGAAAAAACAACAACAACCAATACCTGAAAACTTGAGGTTCCAGTAAACAAATTAACATTGGTAATGGCAGCCAACAAAACCCAAACCAACTTTTCAATTTCAAAATAATTGTGAATGAAATTGCAGCGAAGCTCGGTGAAGATAATGTTTGAAATATGAAGCCGGGACATGATATAATAATAGCACACAAACTGCCAATCAGTGTTTTTGTCCCATTTGCATTGTGAGCTGTGTTCACGAAACTGAATGAGAGTTTGACAGTACACGTCTGAATAGGTCATCAGAGAAACAATCAAAAGGAAATCGGTGACATAATCAGCAAAAAAGCAACTCCATAATGGATCATAATGAGACCGCTAAGATTTCAAGACCTTCAACTTTTGATGAAGGGTGCATGTTCCCATTCTGAGCAACAAACAATGCAAGTGTGGGGCTGCGGATATAAATAAATAAAGTGGATACAAAGCGGGTACAAAGCGGGTACAAAGCGGGTACAAAGCGGACTGTTAACCTTGATCGCTTGTTTTATATGACAGCCTGGTGGAAAAACACGCTCAAACTAGTACATCGCGTTGAATGGGCCGATAATCCAAATGCCACTCCGAAAGTCATTTCTGGACACTGGCACCGCAATTTATCTGACAACATTTCGAACTGGGATTTTTCTGATTTTTTTGACAAACATGAGCGCAGAGAAGTTAATTCAGATATTCTGGTATACATATTCTAATTGGAAGACATTTTTTAATTCAATATTTTGGGCGATTTTAATATAGTTTAGACTGTGTGTACATAATCCTTAGTTTGACTGTGGCACTGTTTTCAGAGTGGAGTCTGTAAGTTTTCCCCGTGTTACAGTGTGTTCTCTCCACTCTCCAAAGACAAACTAAATAATACATTAAACCTTTGAGTGTATAGTTGTCATTAAGTGTATATTTTCACATCAGCTTTGTGACTCAAAGCTGTAGTTTGGAATAGGCTGTAGTCACAGCAATCTGGAATATGAGAGATTCAATTCAGTTCAATTAAATTATATTTGTATAGCCCTATATCACAACAAAGCTTCACAGAAAGAGATGTATATGTAAACAATAAACAAGGTCATTGCAAACAATAACAAAGGTAATTGACAATCAAACACACAAACAAAAAAGGACTGTCCCAGGACGTCCACTGACCTTAGACCCTCCATCACGGTCAGGAAAGACTCCAAAAAACACATTTATGGGAAAAAGAGAAACCTTAGGGAGAACCACATGATAGAGGGATCCACTCTCAGGGCGGACAAGCTGTAGATGTGTCCAGCACTGATGGATGAGGTCCTTATGCTATATGAGACATTGTTCTCCACCTAAAGCCCATAGTTGGTGCAATCCCTTCCACTATTCAAATGCGGTGTCATGATTTATATCCACATAGCCACACTCACTTGAATACACAATGGAGGGCAGCAGCCTATTTGGCTGAGTGCGGTCAACTTCAGAGACAAGCTCATTATGCAGTTCAGGACTTTACAGTATCATCGATTAACATTCATCACACTCAATCTCGCTCAAACTCCAACCTGCGGCTCAAATACAAACTAGGCCCCTCTCTCCCCCCTCCCTTCACTGACGGCCATGTTTGTCAACAAAGGTTAATGGGACTGTAACACTGTCGCTGTACGGGCCGCGTTTGAGGTAGACCTGCAGCTGTAAGGTTCAGTGGAGCTATCCTGGCGCTACCTTAGCAACAGACGCTAACCGCTAACAACACAGACCCACGCAAATGAGCTTCCTGTCAAGCATAATGAGCCGAGGAAATTAAGATGGACGTCAAACTTAGCTCCAGTAGTGTGGGATGTTTTAGGCAGGTATGACATGATAAATAGATAATATGTATTTTGAAAAATGTAGGTCATTTTAGTTGACAGTATTTTTGATATACATTTTTACGTTTGTGGTTGTGGGCTGTTTATCTTTTTGTCTCCTCATGCTAATCCCAGACAACCTCAATGATGGTTTTTAGAGCTTAACCAGGTAAAGGTGATTCAGACCCACACTTAATCAATACTTTCAACTGCACACTTGAACACATTTCGATTAATTACTGTGGAAAGATTTCTGCTTTACCACATTCCGTAACAGCGGTCTGAAGCATTTGCACACATCTATATATCTCTGGGTATCTGTCCATTGCAACGGTCTGTTCTTTGTATTTATACAGAGGATCAAAGACACAGTCAGACACAGAGCACCCACCGTGAATGAATTAGAAATCTAATCTATTCGGCGATACCAAAGCTGTGCCTTATCCAAAACAATTAAAATACACCCCCCCTACCCCTCCAAAAGCTAACATCTTTTGGTTTGTCTGTCTGTTGCCCTGGTGTTTTGTGTCTCTGATAAGTAGTAGATTAACTGTGATGGTTTTACATGATCATGCTCAACTTCTGAGTCATTCAATGCAACTTCGGCTTATTTCAGTCTAGCCCAGCAGCTTTAGGTGGGGTACAGCCTGGACCAAAGCCAGTTAGTCACATAAGCCGGTAGATTCTTTCATTCACTAGGGGCAATTCGGATTCACCAAAGTTTTTGTGGACATACAGACTACACCCTAAGAGATTGTAGTTGGCTAGCCTCAAGCTTGAGTGACTTCACAACTCTGGATAAGATTTCTCTCACGGGGTATGTACAATTGAGCTAAAACAGGGTGAGCCTTAACATCATTATTCCATTTCAGCATACATATCTTATCCCCTGTAGAGATGAAGTTAAATGTTCCCTATAGATCTTCAGCTTGATTTAAAACTCAAAGGCCACCTCACCTGTCTTGACACGCACCCTCAGGTCTGTAATTGCCATCGCGACACTGACAGCAGAAGAATCACACGAGAAGAGGATTATCTAGAGCTAAAGGTCCTCCAGAGGGGCCGCGACCCACAGTTGATTGCGTTAAGAAGCCCATGGTGACTACCCCCGCAGAGGAGCTGTGACACTGACTGTACATGCTGAGAATGTAGAAAGGGTCAAAGACTGGATTTTATACCTATAAAGACCATGCTAATGTGGAGGTGAGGTGAGGTAAATCCAAATATTTTGATATATATATATATATTTACCGTATTTTCCGCACTATAAGGTGCACTTAAAAGCCTTTATTTTTCTCAAAAACCAACAGTGCACCTTATAATCCGGAGCGCCTTATATATGGATTAATTCTGGTTGTGTTACTGACCTCCAAGAGATTTTGTGTCACACGGCGCTCAAGGCGCTCCGTCAAAATGTTTTGGTACGACTTCGG
>JAVQKC010078263.1:0-18507 GCA_036025475.1 Philypnodon macrostomus | reverse complement strand
TACATACGCTATACATACTATAAACATACATTATATATACGCTATACATACGCTATACCTACGCTAAACATACGCCAAACATACGCTAAATATACGCTAAACATACATTATATATACGCTTTACAAACGCTGAACATACACTATACATGTGCTATATATACGCTGAACATACGCTAAACATACGCTATACATACACTAAACTTTCGCTATACATACGCTAAACATACATTATATATACGCTATACATGCGCTAAACATACGCCAAACATACGCTAAATATACGCTGAACATACGCCAAACATACGCCAAACATGCGCTAAACATGCGCTAAACATACGCTATACATACGCTAAACATACATTATATATACGCTATACAAATGCTGAACATACGCTAAACATACGCTATACATGTGCTATATATATGCTGAACATACGCTAAACATATGCTATATATACACGCTAAACATATGCTATACATACACTAAACTTTCGCTCTACATATGCTAAACATACGCTAAACATACGCTAAACATACAGGGGGATAAAGATCACAGCTCTAGGACATGCCAATTCTCTCTAACATTCTCTTCTTATAATGAGCACTACACGATATAGCAAATACATATTACTTCAGCAATAGCAAATAATGATGGAGCCTGAGACATTTTTGACTTGCGAGTTCCCTCTATTTATTATCTATATCAACAGTGTAAGCCAACTCTACATTATCTACATCACAGAAATGGCAAAAAGCCTCATGCCCCGTGATTATGTTACACACTATTTAAAAATATCAATAAGCCTTGGAGAAAGACCTCTCAGTGGTGAGTCTAGGGAAAACTGGAAATCCATACTAACAATCCATTTACTCTGCAGAACCCACAAGCATTTGCCACACACCACTCGTCATCCTAATAGGATAGCTCTTAGCCTGGCTGTATCAAGAAGAGCAACAATCACAATCATGTGCTCCTCTATATTATAACAACACAGAAAAGTGGAAAAATATTTTGCTATACAATAAATGCTTCATTTTAGTTGGATTATGTAGAGTCAGTAAAAAGACTATTTGGGCCAGTTGAGGGACACCCCTGGTGTCTATGGTATGAGCCGGACCGGTCATTGAGGAGATCAGTCAATCAATTTGTAGGGTCCCTATAATTCTAAGTTAGTGTTTCTGAGCCTTCTATCATTACAGCTGTGTTCTCATCAAAAACATAGCTGGAGTTGTATTAGGTTTTATTCACATATGTTTGAGAAATCCTGTATGCTGAGGCACTGACTTTCTCAGGATGTGAAAATGATTAGGGCCACCTTTTCTGGCTGTAGTGTGTAAACCAGCAGGGTGAACGATTGTCGTAAAAGGTCGTGAATCTAATTTGAGTGTTTATGAAAAACCTGGGAGGTAAACAAAACTATTCAAAAAGCTTAAAAAGGGCACAACATGAATGATGACTTGAATACATTACTGCTGCAGAGGGAACAAAAGAGCTACACACTAAATATAGAAGCCACATTTCAATGGTAAATCTCATGCACAGAGATCACTTTCATGCTTCTTTGCACTGTTGCACTTTATGGCAACATTCATAGTTAAAAGAGGTCAGATAGGGTAAAAAACCTCAGTTGCCGCAGCGCTAACCTCTGAATCCACACACACATCTGCTTCAGCTTTACCCATGTCCTTTTCAAAGCTCGACAGCTTTGACCTGAAAACTGAAATGCAGTCTCTTGTCAGCAACAGGAGGGTCTGGGCGTTTGAGTGTCACGTTGAGAGAAGTGGAGAGGGAGACATTTCTTCACTCAGCAGGGACAATTCAGCCATCATTGTAAAGTACCGGGTCCCCTCACAGATCTGCATTCACTGGGCCAGAAAGGCCTCAGGCATCTGCCAAAAACTAACCCTTGTTTGAATCTGCTTGCACTGTCACACTAAAACAGCATAGAGACCCTTACAAACGCAATGTCCCACTGTGCCACTGATAGTATGATCTACTATATTGGATTTCACTGAATCAGAGCCTAAAACCAAGCTTAGCCAGACCTAAACTAGGACAAGTCAGTTTTTTCTAACTTAAAATTACTTTCTGTTAGATAAAGATCATAACATGCTTGCAATTGCAATAGATTTAGTTTCTCATGCTATAAATATTGGATTTGCTCATATTTTATATTATTTGGCACATACCAAGTTTACAATGGTCTATTATATAATATCTTAAAAACATAATATGCCACAATTACAGCTTAAAAGTCAAGTATTTCATGTATTCAGTTCAGATAAATGCACTGCAGTGTTTCTGATTCTGCAGACAAAGTCGCTTTGTGCAATTTAATTTGACCACTCCTGGAATCCTGGCTTTTATTACAATCATGAGGTAAAATATTTTCCATATAGACTCTTCTTTCAACACAAACTGAATTCCTTGGCAATCCTTTTTGTGCAGACAGATAGCTACAAAAAATTAAATACAATAGCATATTAAGGTTTTCAATTCTCAAACACACCTCTAAGAGATAACAGGCGGTCAGTATCCCCTCGTAGAATGGGTGTGTGCGTGTCAAGCCAATGATAGAAGGCTGTCTTATTTATAGATTAACCCGCCCCCTGAAGACATGTTCAACAAAAGCATTTGTCTTTTTCTGGGACTTTTGTTTTGAGTGTGCCTGCAGGCGGTGTGATCTTTGACCGTAAAGATTTACTAGTGAGGAAGAGCTGGGCTGTTGGTTTGGCAAAAACACAAGTTTCAAATCCATAGCTTCATCTGCAAATAGGTAAGCCCACCATAGTCATAATATAAGCATATGGATACTTAGTCAATACAATTTCACAATGGTAACGCTATTCAAATAGGTCTATTGTGGTGTAACACAAATCCATGATTATAATGACAACAGAATGACTATTTTAAAGTTTTTCAAGTTTCAAATCAAAAACAGCCATGCATCTCATTGGGATCAGTTTGCACTACATCCACACCCCACACACTCCACTCCAAGTGCCTTTTGGCCGGGCCCCTGGAGCCAGCAGCAGCCAGCAGCAGCCAGCATTGACTTACATTCCTCCGTGCTGGATGGGCTCTCACAGACTGTGGCCTGTATCCACTTCAAAACCCTTCACGGCTACAAAGACAACCCTCCCCTGTCTCCTCATCTCCTCCAACCATACTTCAAGCCTACACCGCAGCAGATAGTGTGTACTTACAGGGCTTGACATTACACACTAGGCCGTAGAGCGGCAAGATATTAGGAGAATGTGTGCAATGCAATAACCCCACATACCGATAACTACATTAAATATTGCAATAATTATGTGAATGGCAATGTTAGCAAATAAAATATACATTTTGTGAGAAGGTAAGTGCATCACAATTATGTATTTTAAGCTGACATATCTGACCATATGTCCTGGTTTAGTTTAGGAATTTTAGTCCTAGTTTACCAGTGAGTCCTGTTCTATTTAGTCTTGGTTAAACTTTGGGTTAGACCTGGTCTAGTTTGTGATAAGTTTTGATTCATACCCAGCTTTTACCACTACAAATTACTAGTACTTTCAATCTTTATTTTATATTTGTTTATTGCATGTTTATTAGAAATTCTTGTGTTTCCTGCAAGTGAGTTGATTGGTTCTTTTCATCCAAAGCCTTTCATTGTTGATTTTGTGTGTATCTGCATTTGACTAAATCAATCTGATCTGAAATTTAGTCAAAAAGTCATTGAAATGTCACCAGTTGTGTCATTTATGTAATATTGGAAAAACAAACAAATTACTGTACATATTTTTCTAGTATTATTGCAGCTCATGTGACCAGTGACCAACTAAATGTAAAGCCTTGGTTACTAATACTTAGCATGTCCACGAGTGACTTTTTGACCCCACTATCTCTATAAGTGTGCACGGATGGTGAGACACACGCATGCCGGCCTGGAGACAGCTGCAGTTGTCTTATGCTCTACTTGACTCCAGACCTATCTCTTACCGGGCATCTCATCTGCTCTATCATTTTTGTGCTACATAAACAAGAATGACACTTTCATCTGTCAAAGAACCATCAGTCATCTCTGCACCAAGGATATCACATTTTTGTGCAGTATATACGTTTGAAAAATCAGAAGCTACTTGAAAAGTGTATAAAATGTAAAAATGTATATCTCATTGTTTTAATATTATGCCGGTATTAGGACCCTACTGTTATCACATTTACAATTCAGATTGTCCAAAAAATATTAAATATAATACAAAAATAACAAAAAGTGTAATATTCAAGAAGTTGTATTAAAAACCTAAAGATCCACTACTCATCAGTATCGTGATCATGGCATATGGAAATTTTATATTTAAAAAAGTAGCCGTAATGAAACAGTATACATCACCCAGCCCCATGTTAATAGTTCATATAATGTAATGGGACACTTCTGACATTACAGGCCGTAAATCCACACAGCAAGCCTCCAATCACAAAAATATTACAACCACCTCATGCATTTAGAAAATCTTGTAACACACTCTCCAGCCAAACCTATTCCACTCGGGAGGAGAGGGAGACACTGTCTAAATTGCTTTTTCGATGAAGGCCTCCTGTTGCCATAGCAACCGCACACCCCCGCTGCTCGTTGCCACCTCCCAGTGCCAAAGTCAGGACATGTCACAGAGAGCGCCAGACACATTGTGGGCTCCTAGTTAATAATTCAGTGATCATTTTTTTTTGGGAATGAAAACAGGTGCGTGAACGTTAGTGGAATCAAAAATAACAAAATGAATGGATGTGAAAACGGCAAAGCGACCGAGACAGACAAGGAGTAGGAGGAGTCCACCCTCCCAAGCACAAAGCACTGTCTGAATACACCCTCTAAATCCAAACTTGGACTCTTGTATGGTGGTGAGAAGTTTTTTTATGTTGCGTTAAAAGCAGGGGGTGATTGTAAAAGCAGGCCTCAATAGGTATCCACAGCATTGTTTCTCCACAAGCTGCCCCGCAGGCCTACATTTGGTGGGGTCAAGGATCAGGACTGCAGGGGATACTTCACTCCCCAGTGGTGTCCAGACACTGTGCCTCCCTGAAACACTTCTTATGCTATTTTTACTTACTTTATTTTATTGTTTTAGTCAGTTTACATAATGAAAGTGAGCATTCAGAAGAAATATTTACATCTAGTCATGTGTCCTCACACCTTAACACTGCATCTCAGCCTCCATGTTGAGGCCTGCAAAGTCTAACTGATGCAACAGATAGAAGTCAGTCTGGCTCTCCACCAACTGGACCCGGTCTACCTGTTACCTTAGTGTGACCTTTATCAATGTCCAGCACAAACCTAGAACTTGGAAAACATACTGCATTTTTTACATAGTTTTGTGCTGAAGTCAGTAACAGTATACAGTGAGGAATACATTCTGGCCAAAAAGGACATTTCCCCAACCCACTTGTGTGTAGCTTCAGATATGTTTTTCTAGTTTCTTGAATACATTTTGAATACCTCTAGCAATTATATGATATAGTACAATTACGTTTATTATGTACGTATCTCTCTGAAAAAGCTTCCTTTCCTTTTAAAGCTCTCTTTCTCCCTGTTGGCCACACCCCCTTTACTACAGCCAATCCCAACAATGGAAAGTGGTAGGAAGGAGGTAGTTTCTTCATGAATCTACATAAGGGGAAAATCGGCACCTCAGCACACACTCAAATATGCATGAATAAAACTAAATACAACTCCAGGGAACATTTTTGACAAGAAACCAACATGTCTTATCAATATAGGGTCCCTTTAAGCCTGTGCTACTACAATGATTCCTTTTACATGCCAATTACATACATGAGCGAAAACACAAGTTAGAAAAACATATGGGTTTCACACTTACTGCTCTATTAGCTCCACTCAGCAACAGACGAAAATAAAAACCCACCCAGAGCCATAAGCCACCGTTTCCTGGAGTGCCAACAGCGAGGGCTTAGACACAGCTTCCTCGTAGTAACCTTTGTGTGACCCCACATTTAAAACTGCGCCCCCCCCTTCTCCTACTACGGAGCTCAATCTGAGGCACAGCACATCACATTAATATTTATAGACACATTTGTATTGAGCATTATCAGTGTGCCTTTGTGCATAATCGTGGTGGTACATACGTTGCATATAATAAAAGTCATCTGCATAGTAGAAAAAATGCATTCGATTCAACACAAATGATGGATTGAGTTGCATCCAGCATGTGTTGTATATGCATAATGTTATTTGTTTGATTACTAATATTTAAAAGGCTAATTTAAAATTGTAGTACAGTGAAGCATAGTACCGGTATGTATTACTCCGCGGCGCTCCTGACTCCCGGAGCTTTGTAGTTTACCGAAGTTGTACCAAAACATTTTGACGGAGCGCCTTGAGTGCTGTGTGATCTCTTGGAGGTCAGTAAGCACAACCAGAATTAATCCATATATAAAGCGCTCCGGATTATAAGGCACACTGTTGGTTTTTGAGAAAATTAAAGGCTTTTAAGTGCGCCTTGAAAATATGGTACTGATATAAATGCGGTAATCTATCATAATTATTATTTTACTTTACTTTGCCGACCTCTGCAGCAACATCAAATCAGGCTACCTTAGACTTAGATGCACAGATATATATCGGCCGATATTTACAATTTTGTCTAATATTGGTATCGGCCTGTACAGATGACTGATGTTAATCTGTTGTTCTTAAAAGAAACAGCCAGAAAAAGAAAAGATCACTGGAGAGGTGTATCTTTAGAGTTACAAAATGTAATAAAAATAATATTTGTGGATTAAGGAATATCAAGTTATTCAAATGTAATTTTCTTAAGTTTCAAGAAACATAGCCCACTGAAACATGTTTACAAAATATTGGAATCAGTATTGGCCAAATTGGTAATTGAAACATCGGTATCGGCCAAGAAATTCCATATCGTGCATCCCTACCTTAGACCAGTAGAGTTTTTGAGCGGATGTTGCTATAGAGTCCAGAGGAAGGACTGAAGTATTCACTACTGATCAAGCATTTTTTTTTTTACTTTTTTTTAATCTTTGGAACCTATCGATTACAGCGTTACCAGATTTTGAAATATTGTATGAAACTTGCGATGCTCTGAAATAAGAAAGAAGAAACATGCAATCTCAATACTCTCATGTTATAGGGATGTTTACAGTGTGCTGCTAGGTATAATCCTTGTCCTGTTAACTCCACAGGCAGCAGAGGGCCTTGTAAATCACAATGACACCCTTGGTCTGGTCTGCCTCATAAAACTGTGGCCTATACAGACTGAAGCTATAAATAGACAGATTTTGAAATTGACGACCACCGCCTCTCCCAGGTGCTTTTTTAGAAACGTCCTTGAAATCCTCTCTAAAGTATAGGGTTACTGTATAGCGCTGTGGGCAAAGACGTACGATGAAGAGCTGTCACACCAACAATGACTGCCATTCCCCGAGGTGTGGGTTGTTCTGCCCATTAACTGAGACACTCTCTAGGCTTCTCCAGTGACACTTTGACACTTTATACTAGGGCTCCACAATATGAGAAAAACATATGCGGCAAGTAACTACACTGAATCTAGTCAATAGTCAATTTAAACATTATTTGGATATATTAATTCATTTTTATTTATTTATTTATTCAAGACTCTGGACTCTCTCAGTTAATACCAGGTCTAAACCAAGAACTAAACCAGGTCTACATTAAAGATTAAAAACTCAATGAAATCTACGGTTATTATTTTTTATTTGATCATTGCGACGATTATACATTTTAAATATATTGTGCAGCCCTACTTTATACCCACTATTTAACCTGTTCTAGTCTAAAAGTCATTAAAAGTTACATCTGTTTGGAAGTGTCTGCAGACTGGCCTCTTACATTTTACAGCCAACTTGTACATCTGGACACCCCCAAACTCTCCCCCTGTGATTTCCTCTTGCATGTGTCTCCCTCCACACCACACACACGCACGTCTTACAGCAGGCTTATCCAGGTCCTTGACAGTTTTTACAGCAGCAGCAGATTCCATAAGCCCCTCTGCAGCAGATCTGCTCGTCGCTGTGACAATGTGTTCTCCAATCAGAGCACACGGGCCACCCTGAACCCTAATACTTATGGATTTAACATCATCCAGATTGTCTTCTAAACAACATAACAAACACGGACCACATGTCTATATCATACAATGGGTTTTGTACAAGGGCTGTCTTGAACATGCTCTATACATGGGCAAATCAGAAGACTATAAAATAAGCAGCAGATGAAAATGTAATTGTGTTAGCTTGGGTGTGTACTACCTTTAAACACACGGAACATGATAATAAAACAATACAAAACGTAATTGAGAGAAGGTTCGAAACATGTATGAATGCACAATGTAAAATACCTGCATGTAGTGAAAAGCTGTTGTGTGTAAGCGTCAAATGATCGAAGCAAGGCAACACTAGTGATCGTAATAATATGGAATAACTAATCTTTGACAGATATATAAAAGGATTTCAATTGAGCAACAAGCAGTGGAGATCATCTGCGCAGACATACAGTTCAAAGTTCAAGCCTTTAATTGCCAATCTTAAACGGCATACTCTTCATGTCCTCTTTTACTCCCTGTGAACTGGTCATCTACCCCAGCAATATTTTTACTCACCTAAAACCCCTTAACTCTAAACAACTTTAGTCCATAAAACCCATGCAGTGAGTGACATATATTACTGGTTCATAAAGAAGTGTGTTGTTTGTGTTTCAGCTCCATGAGGCTGACAGCTCAGATCTGAGGCCTCATGCCGGCTGACAGAGGTCACTGAGCTAAGCTTTGGCTTCCTACACACACTTCACATATCTTATTTCAGCAGTTCAAGGGCTTTTTCAACAGGACTATGTAATCTCCTACTCACGTTTACACATCTCTATTATCTGTTGTATCTATCTTATTGTACTTTTTCAACTTTAAAGGACTGAGCAATAGTGATACCACGATAAACAGTGCAAATCATACTACTGTGAATTAATTTAAATGTATTATGATGATATTATGATCATGATGATCAGCTCGAATGATATTCAAGGACTTGTTCACACATAGTCCAAAAGACATATTTTTGCTTCTTTGTTTAGACCCACATTAACGTGTATAACACTTGGACTTCCTCCAGCAGTTCTCTAAACATAACAGGAAACATGCACATAACTTCAGCCAAAGAAGTGGATCAATCTCTGCTAAAGTCTGTGTTGGGCAATTACTGGTGTATACTGGTGTACATTTAATCTAGATGCTTCAGACTTGTGAGTGTGGGACTATACAATATTACTTATAAAAAAGGTATGAAGAATGCATTATTGGTTTGAGAAAAGTGTCCAGGGAAATGTGATGAATGTTTTCCACATTCTCAGAAATGTCTGTCTGGAGATTTGGAAGAGACAGAAAGTCGTACTTTTCATAGTAGTTTTAGGTGTGGAGTGCAGTAATAGGGCATTATTAAACCAAGAGATCACCAGCCAGGGGAGGGGGGCATAATATCCCATAAAAATAGCAGAAAAATAACAATAAAAAGGGTTTCCATGCCCCTTTCTGTCTTCATTTGAGTGAGCGTTAAACATGCACCCTTGCAGTTCGCCCGGAGACAAAGACGACGCACACTGCAGAGGTGCAGCTCTCAGTCTGTGGCAGCAGGAATGTGCTGGGGGTTTACTGGGTTTAAAAATAACCGTCCAGCACTGCAGACACAAAGGGAGCTGCTGTTCTGAGTGCTCTGACCATTACTGCAGCGTCTCACTGGATCAGTTAGCGCCTGGGCCCAAGACTCACTCCCAAAGCCTGCTGTGTCAGAGTTTCACAGCAGCTCCATTAGCAGAACCAATGACAAGGGTTTTGTGCAGAGACTGTTTTAGTGTATCTACTGGGACTGAAGAGTGAACTCATAAAGAGATAAGATATAGATGGCTGTTGATTTTCAAGAAATAGTTCATGTTTACCTTGATGCTGAATGAGTCATCAGCAACTCTTGCTGTATCCTGGCAGTGGGGTACAGCTTTTTGAGGAAAACTGAATATTTAAATCTAAAAGAAAAATGTTGTATCTTTCACTTTGGCAGCTATGGACAAATGTGATTATAACCACAGCATAGCGGCATAAACAACAGCAGACAGGCTATGAGCTGATAGAAGAGATTATAGTGAAAATCAATCTCTGGTGCCACTTGCAGCCTTCATTTCCCTGTGTGACTGTGTGTGCTGCTGGAGCAGGAGCCTAGATGCACGGAGATATACATCTGCATCAGCCTGGTCTTTATCTCGGCTGTTTCTCCTCACATTTCAGTCTGTTAAACCAATCGACAGAGTGCACACTATAGTACACACACACACAAACTAGGGACCATGGGAACGAGGGAAAGATGAGGTGAAAAGGTGAGACCTGTAAAAACATAATTTAAAGCCTATGAATGCAACTTCAAGGTAAACATTCTATGCATCCTTGTAGCGTTTTTTGTACTTTATTAGCTGATTTGGTATATTCACTAAATACTATAATTAATATGAATTCCTCTTCACTTAGGTCCACTGTATACATAAAGTAAGCCCTGTTTTGGGTACCGAGGGAAATTGGACTGTACTATGCTGATGTGGGTCTCAGTGACACAGTTTTATTTAAAACCCTGCCCAAATATAAAATTAATCAACCTCAGCTGTTTCCCTGGCTCCTGTCCTTTTATGGCAGTAACAAAGTCAGTAGAGTGGAAACAAAATCCATGTGTGTCATAGTCATCACAAGAAAAAAACCCTACAAACCACTGAAAGAATAAAATTTGCATTATTTTGAGTCAAGTATATTCTAATAAAGGATGCTGTTTATGCATGTCAAAATACTAGCATTTTTTTTGGTTTTGCATACTGTATGATTATAGATAGTGTTAAGCCTCTGGGAATATTCTGCCCTTTTATCTTGACTAATATATTGTTACTATTTTTAGGCTATTTTCAGTGTATTGTTTAAGTAGTTTAAGCATATTATTGTCAACAAGACTCAACAACCAAAAAGGCTTGTCATTCATTAACACTTTTCTTGATTTGTTGTCCTCTGCTTTTTACATCTCTGTCTCAAAAGAATGCATTAACCTTTAGTGCATTTTGCGACATGTGAAGGTGCTGTTTCTTTTGTGGACACACATGCAGCACACATGGAGCGGCTCTAATCAAATGCTGTTCCACATTAACAGGATTGAGGGAACTTACACATTTGTAGCTACGTTCCTTTTGCCGGATTGAGTGGCAATCGGTGTAATGCAACAAGAGCAGGGAGCAGACCGAGCCAATCCAGACACAAGCGAAACTGACATGTATACAACCAGCCGACCAGCGCACAATGTGTAAAGCATGCCCTCTCTGTCACAGTTTTACAAAAGCTGAGTGGAGATCTTGCTGTGGTGAAGCTTTAAGTAGTCTTGAGCAATGCACTCACTGGCCACTTTATTAGGTACACTTATTTTTCCTGCTTGTGAGTTCAACTGGGTAACCACATTGCATCAAGCCAATGGATTTAGCTATGTCATTACTGTATATTCAAGACAAAAATGCTGAAGTTCAAGCCTCAGAATAAATGGTGATTTGAACATAGCGTGGTTGATGGTTGTCTAGGTTTGTGACTGGTTTGAGATCCCAATGCAAAATATCAGTTCTGTGAGTGAAATCAGAATCAGAAGGCAAGGCCAGGTCAAATAACCAGATGTTACATGAATACCATCTCTGACACCACAAGGGGACAAAACATGAAGCAGAAGAAATTAAAATGGCCATAGAGTCATATGTGAAGGTCTAGGTTAAGCTCTACTTTGCATCCAGACTAAACCTACAACAGCCCATCTTTGCCTCCAGTCATTTTGTTGTCGCTGGATTTCAGGGATTTGCCTCCAAACCTCGCCTGCCAAATACCAACCAGGAAACTGTGGTGTGTCTAACTAATGGTAAATGCAATGGCCTACACAGAGACTTACTGTAAGAGGCTGCTGCATTCACATCGGCATAAAGTACGATGTGAGTATGTGTGCTGAATGTGGATTTGTAGCAAAACCACCATGTTAGTTAAGTCAGTGCTAATAAACTCGGTAAGTTTAATAATAAAGTTAACACTACTCTGTCTCTCGACTTCACATTCCCCCACAATCCAGCCTTAAAAAGGTGCAGTCCGTAGAAAAAGGGGAAAAAAAGCTTATAAATTGGTCAAATTCAATAACCGACAAATTCTGATCTGATGTTGCTGTAGAGGCCAGGGAAGAGACTAGAGTACCAGTGACAGATGACCTACTTTACAGCATACATATTAAAAGGAAACATAATGACTACACCTTTAAGAAACATAAAACAGTACAAAGAAATGAGCACATATAAAAATATATATATATATTAAAAAAATACATAGAAAAATATGTCTGAAAAATATACTGTAGTCTGCACATGCACTTTACTACGCTTATGTGCTCAGTCATATTTGTTAGGACTGGTCAAAAATGTATTAACCACTGCTTTACTGCTTTTATCAATGAATCCAATGGTTGGTCCAGAAGTAAGTTTTCAATAATATTTATAATTTCTGACAGATGACATACTACAAGAACAACGTAGAGCCTGGTGAATGTGGCTGAAGGTTGCCCTGTGCTTTATTGGCCCCAAAAATGTCCTGGTATTTAATTTAGTTTACACCATATTCCACTCTTAAAACAGCTTGAGACCAATTGAGCTGTGCTGGAGTCTGGAGAACCTTTTATGAACTGTATACAGTATTTAAATCCAATAGTACTCCACCACAGCCACAGCACCATGAATCATAATAATACATTTACACTTTATAAACCGTGACTGTTCTGTCTAAACACTAACAGATGCATGCCTGAGCTAGAACATCATTTACAAATGAACAAGCCAAATGTAGTTAGCACTAACAGCATTTTTACATTAGCCACAAAAACGCTTCAACAAAACTCTTAACAATTTTCACTTCTATATTATTCAGGTATATATTCAGCAAATGGTAATGAATAAACAACTTTTTACCCCAAGATTTGTTTTGCCCTTTATTTGACAAGATAGTGGAAGAGTAGAAAATCCTGTTTGTCAAACTAAGCTAAACAGTAAGCAACTTTAAAACATACATTTCAATAACTTATACTTACAAACCCTTTCCATCAAAGCTAATACAGTCAGAGCAAAGAGAGCTTACATCGACAGCGCACATTTGAGTTCATAATTTAGTTTGTGCTAGCAGTTGTGTTTTCCCCAATAGACTATAATGTTCACTTGTGTCCACTGAGTTGACGACCAGTCTGGGTGGTCTGGCCGGTCAGTGTAACAAATACACTGGTTCAGCCTACAGTGGGCTTTTGTATGAGACTCTTTCGTTTTAACTCCCATGCATTTCCCTCTCCAGCAAAGTGACAAACCAGCAACAATACCGCCATTTTTCATTTTTTAATGAGCTCACAAACATCCTGAATCGCCTTACTGTTCCCAGAGTCCCAGTCAGCACTTTTCCAACATCACTCATAAAGCTAAACTGTATCCTGCATGGGAATATTGCAGAGAGCAGAGACAAAAGGAACATGATGCAATGCCATTTCAATTATTGATTTTCTCCCACAGTCTATTCCACAGAAAACCCATAACCACTAATTGCCGCTCTAAACATAAGCGCCTGGCACGTCTTTCACACTCTAGTCCTAAATCTATGAAACTCTATCTCATGGTGTGCCTCCCCCCCATTAGATCTCAATGATTAAGTGAAGTAATTGGCCAAGATGGGTCATTACACACCTGGTCCCTAGCAACAGCAATCTGCAGGCTGAAGATTTGTCAGTAGAAATGCAATCGCTGTTTATTTGTGAGAAGAGGGAGAGCGCAGTTTCAGAATGCAAATAATGAGATACGGTTAAAATACAGTGAATATCGAAGTATTGAAAATGACCACAATCTTGTAATATTCGAATTATCTTACTTCTTAAAAAGGTTATTCTATTGATCAAAAGCAGCAGATACAGTTAAATAATACTATCACTATTTTGAGCTATGAGCCTCTGAATATTTAAACCATATAGACCCTTTACTGGAACAAAAAATAAGCTCTGTGCACAATTCCATTTTTCCTTCATTCATTTTTATGAGAAAATACAGTAGAACCACACAATTTAACTTTCAAGTAACAGCTCATCAATCTGGTAGTTGCTCTCCTTAAAATAAGATATGTGGTGTTCAGTGGATTATTGTGGGCCTAACTACATGCACAGAATAGCTTCAAAAAATTGGCGACCTTTAGCTTATGTAATATTAATACATTTATTTATAAAGCAAATTTCCCATGACATGGCATAGATTCAATGTGCAAAGATAAATACACAACATAAAACACACAGTAATATAGTTAGTGCTATATGCTATAAGGATATTGTTCTTTAGCCAAATGTAACAAACAGAAGGTTAATCATGCAGCTAAATCCATTTGATTTCTGTGGGAAGAAGATACATTTGGACTTCATTTGATCTATTTCGAACAGCTGCTTAATTGCTGCAGTGTTGTGTGGTGTTAAGCCATGATGAGCAGCACAGAGACTTCAGAGAGTGGAGAAAATGAAGAGCAATTCTGGTCAAAGAACTCTTTCATTGGACTAATAATATCCAAGTATCTGATTGGGCGTAAGCAATAGGCATGGCACACTTTGGTTAACAACTGGTTAACATTACAAGCACTGTACCATTTAAAGCAATGTGGCAAACAATGTGGCAAACAATGTGGCAAAGGTTGATTGAGTGAGAAAGCAACTTTTAACATGACAAACAGTACGGCAAACCCTGAGCACAGCTATGCATGTCCGGGTTGTAACTATACAAGCTGCTACTAAAGTAAATAGGGACTGGAAAGAAGTGTATATACAATTGTTTCAACTGCAGTTTATTCCATTGTAAACATTAGACTTTACAAAATAATGTAATATAGCTGAGTTTCTTTGCATTATTGTCTATAGCATGTCATTGGTATGGTGTGTCTGCTTATTGAAAGGGAACCGTGAACACCTCTGCATCTCTTTTACAAATTGGGGACTCACTAAGGGGGTGAGAAGTCACTTTATCAGCAGTAATAGACCACATTGAAATAAATCTCTGGAGCAGCGTTGATGCTTAACCAGCCCTGTCAAGAGACGGCTTTATATTAAGCAGCTTTGTTGTAACCAATGAGGTACACTGCAACATTCCCCCAGGCGCTCAGACCCTAATGCATCATGTCAATAAGCTGATCAACTTCTCAAAAGACATTATTAGCAACTAAAAGGAGTTCCATTTTCCTAAGCCGACTTTTCTGAGCTTTCTAATAAGCAAATAAAAGCATTTTATTTGACCTTTCTACGTAGATTCATCGGCTGTAGAAGTAAAGTGGGCATAGTCGGTAGCAGCCTTTTCATCACAAAAGAAATAAAGGCATATGGACCCTTTAAATGCAAGGTTGCCTCTAAGTACACAAGTCAGTATCCCCAGCTTCTGATTTGGGAGTACTAAGTGGGCAGGAGGAAAGGGCTCACTAATCAAAGCCGAGATAGAAAAGAATAGCATTCGTAGGGTATGCACGGGACCAGAGTGCCACAGGGTTGAACTACATAAGCAGCACTGTTTTTGTGGTCTTTATGAGAGGCACAGCAGCAATGATCGCACAGCCTTGATCTACCATTACCACACATCACTTACCATTACGCTGAAGAAAAGGCACTTGACTTCATCAAAGGATAAACCACTGAATAATCACAATTTAATTAAATGGAACGGCCAACAAAAGGGAGGAGAAATCAAATTATAAATAGGCCTATTTTTGAAAGAGAAAAATAAAAGTATCCATCAGGACAAGGGGCAAAGTTGTTGACCTGGTAGATCTGTTAGAAGTGATTTAATTAAAAATGGAAAATACAGACAAAAAGATCAGATAAAACTTGAGATGATGCCCAAATATGGAAATCACTTTTTTTAGAGTGACTACTGAATATATATATATATATATATATATATATATATATATATATAAAAAAAAAACACATTCATATATTTATTCATTATAGAGATTATCCAGCAACTACAGACCCTAAGCGGGGTACACTGTAGAAGAGCTGATGCGGAAAGCGAGACATCCATTCATTGTTTCCTAGGGTATATTTTGATTCACCAATTTTTCTAACAGATGCATGTCTTTGGGAGGGTGGGAGGAGGCCGGTTATGTGGAGAGGACTCACAGTAACACAGAGAAGACGTGTAGACTCGGCTCAGAGAAACAACTTTTTAAAATCGTTCATAAACACAAACCATCAGAAAGTTATTTTCCGCCAGATGTACTTTTCCACTCATTAAACAATGAACATGGTGCATGCAGTCTATGCACGTTATAACACAAATCCACAGTCAAAGCATGTAACTTTCCTTTTAGAGCCTGCCATTGTTTCCAAACATTTTAGTATGAAGCAGCTCTTGCGGTGATTGGTTGGTTGACATTGCAGCGGGTTGCTCGGCCCACAGACAGAAGGTGGATGGAGAGGGGACCCGGGGGTGTGAGGAAAGAGGATTAAGAGGGGCCAGCGTCCAGGGGGCTATTGTTGAAGCCCTGAGAAAGTGTGCAGGAAGAGTGGCACACAGTGTGGAAGAGATGATCCGGCTTGGCCCCTCTGAGGAAAAAAACAGGAAACTCCAGGATAGAGTCATGTTGGTACAATTAATTACGTTCAATACTTCCACACATTTTTGCATACATCCTTTATATAAGTAGAATTAGACTATCTTAGCATTATTCCCTGTTCGATTGGAGCGTCACCATTTTATACTGATTGCATTTGGCAGGCTGAAATGACAGAGTACTGCTCATCTGGGAAAATGGCCAGGCAGGAGGATGTTCCTGATATGGAAAAAAAACCACCATGTCTGTAAATGTAATTATCAAAGAGACCCTAAGTCAGAGCCATCTGCGTGGATTGCCAATAAAACATTGAAATAGTAGTAATAATCTGATATAATGAACATTTAGTCAATTGAAGTGCAGTAATATGGGGTTCTCGTGTCTATTTCAAACCAGTCTGTCATGTTTAGTGCTAATGTTTGAGACATAATATTCATTTGTGAGAAGTAAGAAATTAGTGAATGGGAAAAAAAACTAGATACTGTATGTTGCAATAGCAATGAGAGAAAACAGTACCGGGAGCTTGTTTTTCATGGTCATTACATAAAAACTACATCAATGAATGCATTTCATCAGGTGGAAAATGAATAAATGGCATAAAGGAAGGAAACCTGACCCAGTTCTTGTGTGTTGGCTTGAAGAGGTGGAAGAGGACACTGCTGCAGGGGTGGGGTCTATTTATACAAAAAAGTAATATGATTAAATGGAATAGCTAGAATGAGTGTGTTCAGGTTTACTGTATCCGATGATTGAGGATTTCTGCCAAAGAGGTTATGTTTTTGCCGCAAATATTAGCAAAACTACTTCAGACGGACCTTTGTGACATTTGCTTGAGTCAGTCATTGGCCAGCGAAGAATTTGTTCATATTTTGGTGTGAATCTGAAACATTGTCTGTATAAGCAACAAGTGTTCTTACCATTATGATAAAGAAATAAGAAGATATAGTTGTTTGGATGAAGGCATTTCTAGAGGATAATAACATTGGAAGATATGAGTGTTCTGTGTCTCACAGCATTTACCCCTGAACTAGACCATCCCTTGTTGAGGTCATGTCTGAGCACTGATCTATCATCACGATATTGAACCAGCGTCAAAGAGATTTGTGCTATTTATTGCAGTTTTTTTCTCCCTTTTTAATTGTAAATAATGCTTTCTGAATGCCTTTCGTATTAACTTTTCAGGTCGGCCAATCGCTGAACACTTAAGAGCTTAATGTTGAAAAGATTCCTGGGAGCTACATTACATCCTTTGACATTCTTTCAAATGAAACAGCTGCAGCCAGTCGCCGTTGCAGTGGTCTTGCATATTGCAGTAATTATTTCAGTCCTCTGGCATCTTCCCACAGCTGCTCACACTTCACTACTGGCAAACACAAAACGGAGTCTAGGATACAGCACAGCTCTTGGTTTTGCTCTAGTTTCCAGCCTTTCCATCACAGCATTAACGTCATGCCAAGAGCGCAAACAACAACCAGCAGTCACCTGCACCATTGAAGCACACTTCCTCCTGGCTTTGGGAGAAGAAGGCTTGGCATGTTGTAAAAGTAAGGGTTTGTGACAAAATTATACAGTTTTTTCTTTTGATATGAACTTGTCTGCCAATCTGAAAATATAGTTATATAGTCTGTTACACTTGAAATGTCTATTTGAAAAAGCTCTTCACTCAAAGTCAGGAAAGTAATCTGCATTCGCCTTATGCCGTTTTCGTGTGTATTGCTATCAGGGGGGGGGGGGGGGGGGGGTATTAAAAAGTTAAATTAACAAAGTTACATTTAATTGATTAAATTTTAAAATAAATTTTAAACATATTAGCTTTAAAACAAAAAAATT
>JAVQKC010078234.1:0-18543 GCA_036025475.1 Philypnodon macrostomus | reverse complement strand
TGCATCTTCATGATATGTATCTGTGTGCAACAGTTGAAAAAGATCCAGCAAAGACTTTTTGAGTTATTGCGTTCACAGTTTTGGACCGTTATTAATTAATTACTTAATTAATATTCATCGTAGAAGTACCCAAATCGATACAGTTTGCCGTATTCATGGTATGCACCTGTGTGCAAATGTTGAAACTGATCCGGCAATTTGTTTTTGAGTTATCGTGTTCACAGTAACAAGTAAAAAAAGAATTGCCCTACCTCGTTGAGCATCTTCAAGTCTATTTGACCAGAAGGCATCACTAGCTATTAAAAGAATCTCTTAGTTTACAGGTAGCAATGCCGGTACAACAGACAACAGAGCCCCCTATAGGGCCAACAATCTCTCAATCAATACACTACAGCATTGACACATCACAGAAAGTGCTCTAAAGTAAACAAACCAGTTCAGCAGCCATTTGCAAATATGTGCTGTGTATAAAATTTTTTGAGACAATATGCTGTGATCTGGTTAAGTTAGTTACACAATTCAGACCTGGCTCATGATTAATGTCCCATCTAGCCCTTGTTAGGTAATAGACAATTACTTAAATCTTTTTGGAACCATTGCTTCTTCTCTGATGAAATAGCTGAGATTATGTGCATATCCCTTTAAGGCCCATTCAAACACTGTTTATTTGAAAGCGTGAGCAACATAAATCATGCGGAGAGAAAATGGAGGCAATAACTCACCTTTGGCTTTGCTCTTGGTCCCGGCCGCTGTTAGCATGAGGGGCACAGGAAGAGAGCAGCACATTAGCAACACAACAACACTGATTGCATGCTCATTGTTAGCTCAGTGACAACACACGTGAGAGGGAATACATGGAGGAAATAAGTAAAAGTCAATTCATTAGCCTGGCCATCCACAATTACCTGCTTTCCTCTTCTATACAAAGATGTTAGTCTGGTCTCTTGCATTCAATGTCAAAGATGGAGTTTACCAATGTATAGTAAACCAGATCAGAAACACCAGACATGACGCTAAAAAGTCACACATACAGCACACAGCCTGACGTTAACAAGGAAGTCACACTGGAAAAGTTTATATAAGACACGGCCAACAAAACACACGCTGCTGCCGCTCTGAAACAGCTCGAAAATCACAGAGAAATAATTTGCTTTGTGCATGGGACCAGAACCCACTTTTGAAAAAAAGTAGGTGGGGTTGGTATACCAGGCTAGTAATTCATGTAGGACGAAAGGTTTCAGTTCAGTTTATTGTGTAATAAAACAGAATTTTATAATTAACAGACTCAATAAAAACTGACTGAACAAAATTGAACACATTCTGTAGTAAGTTGTGACAGTTTGAGAAAGTTATTACAAAATTCAAAACTTCACTGACCACATTTTGTAATACATGCTTTTGACTTGACTCTTGGCTATTCTATGGTGGATAGATTATTTTCTTCATCATACTGTTTATTGAGTCTCAGATGTACTGGACTATACCTGAGCTGCTTCACTCTCATCACTTCACAAACTTTCAGTAAAAAATCTAATACACTTTTAAGTCCTTTTATCTTTATGAGCAAGGTTTAATTTAATAAAAAGTGCCAGCAATAAAATATCCCCTACATTTTTAAGTATTGTTTAGTCCCTGTGAAGATAAACCAGTATTAGGTCTGAATACTAATAGGCTGTACAACTTAAACAAGGTTGCATGTTATAGTCCCTGACATCTACTATATTATGTATCATGAATGCAGTTTGGATTATGTGTTGAAACTATTTCCATTTACAAAGCCTTAGCCATTATCTATAAGCTTACTCCTGCCACACTAAAGGTTGTACAGACCAGCTCCTGTCAGGGTCAGCGGTCCTCTCAGTGAAGTCACCGTCATGATACACATGAATGGGCTTTATTCACTATCACCACAAGGACACGGCTATTGTACAGAGAGAGCTGCTATCTGTGCAATGAATACCGTAATGTAGCCCTTCCTAATCGATTTTACTGTAGCTGTTATCATTCTTTTGTGGTGTCAATGTTAGCTCTGAAAATACAAAGATAGAAACGCCACCACCAAGCAATATATGGAAGCAAATACATAGCTCTCACATTGTTTAAGCTGGACCAAAATTAAGCATCTTAGATGGTCAGTTAGACTACTCACTCTCTCATTCATCTAGAACCAAAATTCTGCGGAAACAAGTCTGGAAGGTGGAAAGGAAGACGAGAGATCCCACAGTAACACGTATAGGACATACAGACTGTACTCTGAGAGATTATGTGCTAGCTGGCCCAGAGATTGACCTTTTTTATCACAACACAAATTCTGGTTTAGGTCAAACGCTAAACTGCTGATCACCAAGCTCCCTCAATTCACTTACTTAGATGCCATACAACAATGTGAATACTACGCTGTAAAGGTGTAGTCCTATCTGACCCTGCTCTATGATGTAAAGTAGGTCGTCTGTAGTCTATAGAGGCCAGGGGAGGGACTAAAACTCGACTACTATTGGCCAAAGTGGTGACCCACAAATTCTGATATGATGTTGCTGTAGGGGGAGGGACTAAAGTAAAATAGTAATAACGTATACATACTTTACAGTCCACAACTTTCCCACAACTTTGATCAATTATGATAATCCCTATACAGAGATTTAAAACTTCTTCCTTGCATTCTGCCTAAACATGTGTTGCTGTGCAGTTATCTTGCGGTGTAGACAGAGCAACCCGCCTCCTTACCAGCAGCATGCTTCTCTCTGCTGACGCCCAGGTCACTGCGGTCACTGAGGGACTCGTGAGCACACTTGATCAAAGCTGATGAACAGACAGTAAAGTTGAAATGGACTAAACACTGGATGTTATGTATTGTTGTGGTGCTCTTTTGAAAAGCCGATCCCTCGTTTGCCCTGGCCGGGGGGATCAGTTAGCCTATTCATCAACTTTGAACGTGCAGTGATAGAGAGAACACAATGCCACGTGGCCAATATCATTTTAACTTTAGCTAGTTTGATTATGACCTATTTAAAAACCTATAGAGCCTATAGCCTGCCCTATGGGTGTAGCCTATATCTGTCTGTTAATCTGTCTTTTTATCTGGTTTGAGGCTACAGCAGACAACAGGAGAGTAACTAGAACACAAAACCTTTATAGTCTATGCCTTTTGGTCTATATTTGAATAGGTTATAGGCCTATTATATTTTATATGTTGTATTAGACTATAGGCCTATTATATTATACATATTATGTTGTATTATGTTAAACTATTAAATTGTGTGCATTTTCTATTATGATCGTCGATAACAGCATCTAGGCCTAGATTTTAATAAGCTTTAGTTTAGTTTTAGTAATCCTAACCAGTATTGTTTAGAAAATGTATCTAATTAACTGTTAACAGTGTATATTTTCCTCACTGGTACATTTGTACCTGTAAATTATAGCGAAAAAAAATCGCAAATAGCGAAAAACTTTTATGAAAATCCCCCACAAATTCAGGCATTTTAACCCACAACAATCACAAAAATTGCCCATGACATCCTGGATGGACTGACTTTACATCATAAAACATGGTAAGATAACACATTTTATTGTATTTTAGGAAACTTACGGATTACACTTAAATAAGCAAATAACTACTTCCCAAGTTGTTGTTTATTTTCACTTTGTACCATACCAGTCGATTTCTAATTCGGATGTGTAAGAATATAAAGCAACACTTTAACTTACACCTCCCAACTGTATTTTGGCTGTGAACTAATTTCTTGTGTAGGTTGTCTTGTAAACAGCCACAAACAAAATTAGACATTATTTCTGCCTCATTGCTTTGCCTTTACCAAGCCTATCTCAGCTACAAAACCGTGCCCAGGCCAGGATTGCTCTAATTTGCCTGGTGTGAGTGCTCCCGACCCAGACATGGCGCGCTTCAGGATTGTGGCACAGGTGGCAGAGGTGAACAGAGCACAGAGTTTTGTAATAGAGCATTCTCAAGTTCAATAAATAGGCTACAATACCATATTATACAACCATATTATACAAACCAACGTGTTTTAGCGCTGGTGAATAAATGTTTTTTTAAGCTCTCTAACATCCTGCTGTCTAATAATATAATAAGAGGCAAAAAGGCACCTCCCTGGACCTTCTAGCTGTGAGGCGACAGTGCTAATGGTGGTAAGTTATTAATTTACTCCTCAGTCACACTCAGTGGAGATAAGCTACTTGAGTAGCCACAGCTGTCCTGGGGAAGTCTGATGGAACCATGGCTGCCATTCCTTCAACCACCAACGAACACCAAACACACATAAAAAAAATAAAAATAAATAGGCAATGTGGGTTAAATGTCTTGCAGGGACACAACAAAAGGCTGACTGACAAGGACACCTGTGGTCAACGTGCACCCACATGCACACAGTCACACTCCCCCCTGTCAATTCTAGGAAACTTATAACAGCTAGAGCCCAGTACAATTCCAGGAGGGGGGTGTGTGATATTCCTCCACTCAGCAGCAGTCAGCATCCTCATACATGTTACAATAGTGTGCTCCTGACATGCTGGTCATAAGATATCTTTCAAATTCTTTGTCCAGCCTTACCTGTCATAGATGCCTTGTAAGATATTCTATAAACTAGGCCTACGCTGTCATCCCCGACAGCAAGGTGTATATCGGCAATGGCATACGTCTGCCACAACTGCTATGGCACCAACGGACTTAATAAGACATTGTGTGATTTCTAAGGGTTTTTATATTTGTTAATTACTCGCCCCCAAACCATGACAAACATGGGAAGGGTCTATTTGACTTTTTTGATGTTTGTGAAGTTGTGCAAAATTTTGCAAATATCCCTAAAACTACATTCCTCTTTCAGTCATTAGGGGGCGCTATAAATGTAATAATAATAATAATAATTACATTATAATAATAATGTTTTGGGCATTATTTAATTAATTACTTAATTAAATAAATAATCATAGAAGTACCAGAATCAATAGACTTTGGCGTCTTTATGATATGTACCTGTGTGCAAAAGTTGAAACTGATCCGGCCATTCGTTTTTCAGTTATCACATTCACACATGATTCAATAATATCGTTTCACCGATATAATGAGTCAAAATTAATTTAATATATGGAGCACTATGGCAGAGTGAGAGACAGCTAGGTAAAGTGCTGGTGCCAAAGGTCTTATTTCAGGCTGAAAGCTGAAAGTTTTTTTTAAAAGAAGAAACTGTTAACATTTTTAAATAATGCTTTATCTTGAATGTCTGGCCCTGCTTTATTAAAATAAATGAAATAATTATTATATTATTTTACTTTAGTCCCTCACCTGGCCTCTACAGCAACATCAAATCAGAGTTTGTGGGTTACAGCTTTGACCAATAGTGAGTGGTGTGGCAGCCCAACAAAATGTTGTAGGGGCAATGGAAGGAACTAAAATAAAACCCGACTACTAGTCAAGTATTAGTGATGTTAAATGTTTTATAGGACTAACAATTGCATTACATTTTATAGAATCTTTATTCTGAAAACATTACTTATTTGAGCTTCACAATGTTATAATTTTCCCTCCACAGAAACATGCCTTCACGTGTGAGTAATCCTGTATTCTACTGCATCTTTCTGTGAGCTCCAAACGCTTGATTCCTTCTTAACCTTTGTGTCTTTTGTGCCTTTGCAGCTTCACTTATCTCTTATATTGCCATTCACATCATATTTGATACATGATTTTCAGTGGCCTGTACACAACTCACCTTTCTTTAAAAACCTTGGGAATGGCTTTTTTCAACGTAAGACTATTATTGGTTGATTGATGTAGCTTTAACTGTTATTGGTTTAGCCTGCTGCCTAAATAAAAGGAAGTGCTCTGTCATAAACATTAGCTCTGGTGCTAACTACAATGTACAATGACTGAGAAAGGAAACTGAAGCAAATATCTGCAAAAGAAATACTATTGTCAAAGTCTATGAAGAGGAGAATGGAATGAGAAATACTTATCATTCTATTAAGTCATTCTTTATAGATTTTTATTACATTTGGAGATGTTTGTTGCGATTAGCATTGATGCTAACAATGCTCTTTGGTGCATTTACACCAATGGTACAGTTATATTGGTGACTGGTATAAGTGACTCAGAAGTAGTCTTCATTATGTTCACGGATGCTTTATTGTTGGACATGTTGTGGGACATTGACAGACACTGGCTTCTGAATTGTTGCAAATAACCACCGTAATACCTTTAAAAATTAATTTCATCATGAAATATGTATATGACACCCTTAGTTAGTCAATTCATTAATTTCATAATGTTGCACCAGCCCACACCTGCCTAGGTAAACAGCCTGGTCCCCCAGTCTTTACAGAATTAAGAATGGACCGGGACTAAATTCTCACTTTTATACAGTGGTAAATGCTATAGCAATTAAAGGACTATTTTCACAATTTCTTGACCAAAATACAAAATAAAGTGCTCTAAAATAATCTTTTTTGGGGGTTGAAGAAACAAAGCAAGAGAAAAGTTCAAAACAAAGTAATTACAATATTGTAGCATTGTTTTTTGCAGTAAATGCCTAATGTATCACGTGTTTATTTTTTAATTTGGATGTTTCTGGGCAATAATTAGCTCTATTTCTAATAATCAGAATTTCTAGCACATTATTTCATAGGTCTGGCATTATAGAGTTATTTACACCATTTAAACGTAGTTCTCTCCAGCACATCATAGCTTCAACTAAACAGCTCTTCCACAGCCATATTGTTTTCCACCATTAAAATCTCTTATTACATTTCTTTGCATTTTATCTGAAGCCAGACAACCTTGAATAAAAACTCTCATCATTCTGCTCTTTAAAACGTCTAAAAACTGCATATTTCTGAACATAGAAAGTAGTTTGCAATGGTTAAATTACCTATTCATCGTTAGATGTTGCTGAACAAACTTTTATCAGACAGAAAAGTGGTGTGTTTGCACTGATATTGCATTGGAAATGTATGGGTACGGGTGGCATTTAGGGCTATATTGATATTTATAATTGAAAGGAAGGCTTATGGGGAGTCATATATATTAAGGGATGCACCAATATGAAAGGTTTTGGCCAATATGGTAAAGAGTAGCCTCATTGGTCATACGCTCCATGGGTCCTACTGGTCCTACTGGTCCTTATGAATATAGTGATGGTTAAGATTAGCACTATGGTTATGAAGATGGTTAAGGTTAGGGCTATGGTAAAGGTTATGGTTATGGTTATGGTTAGATCTATGGTTAGAATTATGGTTATGGTTAGGAATAGGGGTTTGCATAGATTCGTCAGATTTGTCCACTAGTTGTTGGACCAATGGGACCTAGAACCAATAATATACACCCTAACCATTAAAGATATTTTAATAAATTTTTTTGCCCGATATTAATTCCGGTATATTTTCGGTAGGTTATTTTTTATGGTTTTATGTAAAGGGTAGGGTGACAAAATGTAGTAAAAATAATCTAGGCATGAAAGCAGGTCAAAAACATAAGGTTAAGATTACACTTTATTACCCCCAAAGGAAAATGTGTCTGCTGCATTTGACCCATTCCTGTCAGGAGCAGTGGGCAGCCGCAGTGCAGGATCTTGGTCAGGATGTACCTAGCTGGAGGAATGTGCATGTTTTGTGTTGATGGGGGAAACCAGAATACTCGCAGGAAACCCACCCAGACACAGGGAGAAACATGTAAACTCCGCACAGAAAGGCCCTGGTGCCCGGTCCGGGACACAAACCCGGGATCTTCTTGCTGTGAGGACTCCAGGACTATACCAGAACTAAACCCAGACTAAACCAGGTCTGATTGAAACTAAACCAAGACACTGTAAAAAACTCCTGAGTACCCCTAGAGCCTGGGTACCAACAGTGATAACCTTACCACAGTTTGAGAACCTCTAGTTAAATGGACTTAAAATCCTATAGAATACCAATCAACTTTTTTTTTCTTTTCCAATAAAGTTAGTTGAACGTTACTTCCACACTCAGCCCCAAACCCACTGCAAATGCATTGTTTGTGGCTGTTATTAATCTTCTATGTGCTCCCCATTCTCTCCTGGTGTGGACGTTATAAATCTTGGCCCGACTTTAAATGTAACACGACTGTCCGAGACGAGAGCGCGATAAGACTCCTCCTTCTGCGGATGGGAAATAGCGACGGGTGCGCGGCGGGCATATCAATACATTCTATCTGAAAATAACACTTTGACATTCCTAAGGGGGACTTTGGCCAAAAATCGATGGCGCCGCACATAAGAACACACTCCACGGTCAGAATGCCAATACAGAGCGGCCATTTATCACCGGCTCACTATGAGAGAGTAGGTTATTGTCCCGAATTCTGTCCGTCCCATAGACCAGCGGACGCATACAGATGTGGACTTAAAGATGAGACAGAGGAAATACTTTGAGAATGGTTTCAACAAATAAAAAGTTTAGGGTATTTTCTGGTAAATTCATGGTCACAGCCAGGGACCAATTGAGGAAATGTGGTTAACATTGCTAAACAATAACTACAAACAATACATTTAGTCCTGGTTTAGTCTTAATTACCTCCAAGAACATTATGTTGGTTGAGCCTGCTTTAGCCCTAGTTTAGATTCTTGTTTTGTCCTGGTTCAGGCCTGCTTTCTACCTTGTTTATTCCTAGTTTAGACACTATTTAGGCCTTGTTTTGTCCTGGTTTAAACCTGTTTGGTCCTACTTTAGAGCTTGTTTAGTCCTCGTTTAGATGCTATTTTGTCCTGGTTTAGTCCTGGTTAAGGTCTGGTTTGGTCCTGGTTTGGTCCTGCTTTAGATCTTGTTTAGTCCTAGTTTAGTCACTATTTCATCCTTGTTTTGTTCTGGTTCAGTCCTGATTAAGGTCTGGTTTGGTCCTGCTTTAGATCTTGTTTAGCCTCAGTTGAGTTCAGTGGTTTGGACTTGACTTATACTTGTTTATGTCCGGATTAACTCCTGGTTTAACCTAGTACAATCCTGGTGTGGCTTTGTGAGTTTGTTTAGAATTTTTTCACCCAGGATTTTCTTGCTGTGTGGCCACTGTGCTACTACTCGGTGAAAACTTCTCAGACATTCCACTCCATTGTTGTTTACACCTTTACACCTCTTCTCCTTTATTCATTTGGTCAGGCAAGCCAGGGAACAGTCCAATTATTTATCAGCTGGACTTTTTAGTGGACGCAGGGGGACGCAAGTTGGACACAGAGCTCCGGTCTGGTCCCCACAGTGATTAGTTTAACCCAGCGTCGAGAGCCTGTCCTGGGAACAGCCTCGACCATCAGAGGGGTCACCGGTCGTCCTCTTAACCTGTCACACCAGCGCTCCCTTGCTCCCCCCGGACCGGCCTTCTGTAAGTAACTGTGACGGGCAGGACTTTCATCATATTCAGCTCACACACAGATGCTCCCACTGCGATAGAATGGAACAGGGGTTTGTAATAGGGGATTTGGGAAGGCGGCCATGTTGGAGTGGTGTCAAGGGCAGCAAGGTCCAATGATGAGAGATGGGTAGAGTAGCCATTAATTTTTTAAAAGTTACAAAAATATTTAGTAGGAATAAACAAGTACTGGGTGAACATACTGCTGAGATTGTTTAAATGTAATATTAATCAGTCAGACAAAAATGAAAAACCACAATATAAAGCTATATCTTGATAACAAAGTTCAAGTAAAAGTAAAATGTATGGTTCTGTGAAAGTACAATACTATAGTTCAAATTTTAAAAATCATTATGGTTTGCCTACAAATATGGGCCTTAGGCGGGGTACACCTTGGAAAAAAAAGAGACATTAAACGCAATGTCCTGTTTGTAGTTATTTTCGGCCATAATCTGACAGTTTCCTAAAATAACTAATTGGTAGAACATTTCACCCATAGTAGTCGAGTTTTAGTTGCCCTCCTCTGCCCATACAGCAACATATAATGTGGGGTGATTAAGCGCAGGCCCTGCAAACTGATTTATTTCAGGAAATGTCCATTTGATTTTTTTTAATTTGACACTATATTATGTCGTTCAAAAGTTCTTGTTCAAAGTAGGTTTAGAGGTCTTTCAAAGTGCAGTCCTGGCCCGTCAGCAAAATTTACACAAAATATATTTTTTTCATAATGCAATATTGAACCACTATTACTCTACCAGGTGTTGTCCATTGACTTTGGGGCATTTTCTGGTCTCTGTGGTGATAGTAGAGATGCTGTATTGATGTGAACCGTATAGAAACCCGTCTCTTATAGCCCCGAGGACACTGGCTAACCTCCATTTGACTGTAGTGTTTTCTCTATATGTTGGGGGTTGCTGTAGCACACTATAAAATTGAAAGTTAAAATTATGTGGATCTAGACTTTTGTAAGGGACTGCTTAGCCCTGTTTTGTGTTTGGGCCTGGTTTAGACCTGGTTTAGTCCTGGTCTAGACATTTGTAAGTGACAGTTTTGTTTGAATAGACATGGTTGAATAGCCAGTGAGCAAAAGACTTGAAGCTGAAGTGCCTGTTTAGCCACAGATCTTAGTGTTGACATGTGTTCAGGGGTTTCCAAAACAAATCAACCACTTTTCACTTCTTCTGGGATATAAACAAAGCCTTGACACCCTCACAGCTGAACACACACATCTTCTCCAATCAGATATGTTGTTAAATGGCGGTAGCAACAATGCTTTTCTGGGTGCATTTGTTGACAGTGCAGGAGCAGGCAGGAGCACTTTGAGGTTTGCCCCTGTTTGTTACATCACTTATATGTGAATCCCATGGTCAATCTGTTTACTACTGTTTGCTACTGGAGAGACATAATTATTTCTCAAACATGCCTGAATGAAACAGAACACAACTCTGGGTATGAAGTAGAAACAACATTGATTTTGTAGAATATAGGAGCTTCACTGGATCACTTACACATACTGTACAGAACATGTCTTTGGAGGATGCTTCAGTAAACAGAGAATACTTTTTATTTTTTATTGTGGGTGGTGATTTGTATCACGCCCCCACTGTGTCCTGTACCTTCAACAATATCTCAGGTAAATTCAACCATGTTTTCACTTTGGGCCATCTCGGCATCTGCTCGGGCAAAAACACCCCGTTTAAACACAAAGCCAGCCTTACACACACACACACACACACACACACACACGCACACACACCACACACACACACACACACACACACACACCACGCACACACCGCAGTCCCTTGACAACACCCCAGTCCAATTTCTTCTGCAGTTTTCTCATCTTGTCCGTACTGCGTTTCAATGGGAGGGCATCATGTAAGAAACCCTGGCGCGGTCAAAGCAAGGTGTGGTGATAAGAGAGGCTTTTATTTCCCATTGCTGCGTCATGGTCTCATCTGTATATATTGTATCACCACTGGACAAAGAGATGTTACATAATAAACTCTCAGACTGCACACATATGGGAAGGGGAAGTGAGCTATTCAAATATGAAGTCTAAGATGTTTCAGATGCCTAACCTCCCTCTCCAGGAAGTATGAGAATAACGAGCAAAAGGTCTGAAGTTGGCTTTTATTTACTTTTGAACACAATACAAAATAAAAATAACTGTGTAAGCTCACAAAGTCACAAATGAATTAAATATGCTGTAGGGGAACAATGCCACTTTGCAGTTTACCCCATTATTTTTGGTCACATTTTTCCTACACAAAGCAACAACAATATAGACTTTACCATAATGACAATGATAAGTTTAACCACAGAAATACTAGTATTTATTTCTATTTATTATTTGAGCTCTTGACATTCTGTAAAAGCATCCAATATAAACATTCATATGTCTTGAATGATCTGACCCCAAACTCCCAGGGATAGGAAGACCAGGTTGGTGCAGTAAATGGGGAGGGGGGTGACCTTTGCTGCTGCCGACACCTTCGCCCGCGTTGTTTATGTTTAACATGACATGGAAATATTACTTTCTTTTGGGCTAAAATGAGAATCTTCAATCTTTTTTTCCCTCTTGTGATACAAGATGACAGTACCTAACAACTAAATGAATACATGTTTTCTATGTATTTTCAGTGGTTTACGTGTCACAGCATGTCCCACAGAGGGCCAAAAGGAAATTCTCTGAGCTGCACCTCCACTTGGCAAATAAACCACATCCAGGCCTTAGCTAGGTGGGGTTTACAGCTCATGAAAAGATCAGCGCCTCAGCATGGTTATTCAAATCTCTGTGAATAACATTTACTACAATTCCTGATTAAAGACTAAAGGCTCGTTTATACTGCCACTTCATACGTAAATATATCCATGCATTCTATGTTTTTTATCGTCCATGCATTTTGAACGTCATCTTATGTGTTATGTTAAATAACCACTAGAGGGCGTTAGATGATAGAAAAACATTTGATCAAAACCGGAGGCGAGGAAGAATACAACAACAAACAACAAGGTTTTTTCACTATATTTTCAGAAAAAGACGCAGAAAATCAGACAAAACATGTGTCATCTTTGAATATACAGAGACCTACAGCCTGTGACTCTTCTGTGAAACTTCAGTCTGTCCCCTCTGACCACTGAATAGTGCTCACTCAGGTCAACGCATGTACTGCTCCGTTGGTACACATCCACAAGCTCTCTAGAGACAGACCTAACTACAGACAGAATCAACGCAGAAGACGTACAGACGGCTCCATGTGTATCTGTGTTCGTGAGTATAAACAAGCTTGTGACGATGTTGTGCTTTGTACAGATGTGTCTAGATGTTGTGTGTGGGTGTATTGGTATTGTGTGAAGATGTTGTGCGTGTGGATGTTGTGAATAGATGACATTGTATGGATAATTCTAGATTGTGCAGCTAGATGTTGTGTGTATATGTGTAAATGTTGTGCATATACATGTATGTATTTGTTGTGCATGTCAAGGTGTCTAGATGTGTGTATGGATATGTTACTGTTGGCGTGTATGGTGTGTGTGGATGTTGTTGTGTGTGGGTGTGTATTGGTGTTATGCATATGGATATGTGTAGATGTTGTATGTATGCATGTTGTGTATAGATATATGTCAATGTTGTGCATATGGATAATTCTTGATTGTGTGTGTAGATGCGTGTAAGGGTCTTGTGCATATAAATGTGCGTACATATTATGCGTATCGATGTGTGTATGGATGTGTTGATGTCTATATGTATACGTGTGTAGATGTTGTGTTTGTTGATGTGTATAAATATGTGTATGTTGTGCACATGAATTTGTATAAATGTGTATGCGTATGGATGTGTCTAGATGCAGCAGTGTGTTGATGTGTGCAGCTGCTGTGCCTGTATGCATGTGTGTTGAAGTTGTGCGTCTATTCACATCTATATGCACAACATACACCCATACACAACATTTACACACAATGGACACACACGCCAGGGAAATGCATATCAAAGACAAAATAATATGGAACTAGATTGAGCATGATCAAATGTGTAAATGAGAAAAAGATACAAATTATGGCGAATATGAATTATTATTTGATGGATGATGATATTCCATTTCAGAGATGGGGGATAGGGAGTCGGGCTCTTCAACACTAATACTTCATTGAGTGAATATGGAGCTGTCCACGGAGAGGGTGCTGAGGTAAATGAAGGCAGAATTGGACGGAGATTACAATATGGAAGGTGTTTGATTTACTTGATTATAAATGAGATTATGCCGAGCGGTCGGGTTAAATGTCCGGGGAATGGAGACTTTTGGTACAATTTTCCATTCCAATGTGGTAAAAGTGATGAATCAGCAGGGTAATAATAAGGGAAGGTAAAATGCTCCTTTTAAGGCTACACTGCATAAAAGGAATAGGAAAAGGATTTGTTGAAGTGAGCTGAATTCAGAATATTCATCTTGATTTGATTTGGCACAAAATGTTCCGCTAAGCATCACAAAATGTCCGCCAAAGACGTTAAGCGGGGTTGGCGGCCTTTTTTTGCTGTTAATCACCTTGTCTTTATGTGATTCAATAAATAATAAAACATTTCCTAGTTGGACAGCTTATAGATGCTCGAATTAAGTTCACCTGGCAAATTTTAATTAACATTTCATAATTTTATCCACAAGTAAACCTTTAGTGTATATGTGAAAAACCTGCTCAGTGTTGCCAGTCCAATCCAAATATTGTACAGATAGCCCGAAATTATTGTATTACTCGCTTTCTTCATAATCTGGCAACATATAGCGTTTGTCTCGTCTACATGTGGGTGAAATTAAATACAGATCCAGGATCAGACATTACTGAATGCTGAGGTTAAATCTGATTCAGATCAACAGTGAACCACATCGGTGATCATACATCGTACAGGGGTCCAAATTATCGTACAGATATGACGATTATCATACATCTGGCAACACTGAACCTGCTTATCTTGTAGGCTTAACTTAACACATGTCTTGAAAGGCAGATGATTCTTTGTGGAAGTTTAACAGTTAATATTTTTGTCTTTTTTCAAGTGTTAATGCTTCTAGATTGGTTTAAAATGTGCTGTGAATCTAATCATGATTTCAAAATTTGTCATCAAAATATACAATTAGATATTTCTTACAATCGTGCAGTCCTCATTCCTCCATTTATCAGCCAAGACAGTTTCATAAATCCTCTGACAGTATATAGTCATTGGGCAGACAGAACACGTACTGCTCCAAGTGAACAACATTATCAGTGTCTCACAGTATGAAAACTTGTTCAGAGAAAACAACAGCAAACAAGTCTATTTTACCTTTAAACATTTGGCTCGACGATGCATTACGGAAAGACTGAATATCTGAGAGAGCTGGAAGAGGGCCCGAGATCTGAGGTTGGGGGGCGACACGCTGCTGTGAGCTGATCTGAATGTACGCAAATGTGGCAAACTTAAAACAACTGTAATGTCTGCGTAACTCCTCCGGCAGTTAAGAGTGATACTCAGCCTGTCAAATAGTGAACTGACATCAACATCAAAACATCAGCGCCCTCACATTGTTCCTGATAGGCTCTAGTTCTGAACACATAACGGATGTATTGACCAATCACATCGCTCCTGTCCTGTGGAAGCATGTGATTGGTTAAACATTTCCTTCCCTCACTCTAAAACCAAAGTCTCAAAGTCTTGTTTTTGTTCTCTGACATCTTCTGTTAAACTGTATTATTGTACTAGTGTTTTTAGCCCTAGTTCAGTCGTCATTTAGACCTAATTTGGTCTATGTTTTGGCTCTGATTTAGTCCTGGCTTTGTCCTAGTTTAAGCCTGATCTGGTCCTTGTCTGGTCCTAGACTTGGTTTAGTCATGAACTCGTAGTGGGCCTCTCCACCTTTTGCACTCTAGTTAATTTGCCTGATCTTACACCCGTGGTCACCCCCTTTGGTTTCCTCAAACATCTTCTAAATGTTGTGTAGTTTAACCTAAGACATTGACAATTGATCTAAATGACCACTGGTGCCAGCTAGACTAATTAGAGCATTTCTTTATTTCCAAATGTGGTCAGTGAGCGAAGTGCTGTAGGGCTTTGAGTTCTTAATGAAGGAATAGCTGGGTGTATGTGAAGGCCACACGGAGCCAACAGCAGGTCCGCCCTGGGGCAGACCTCCATCAGGAACAAACTGACCTCACTGCAGTGCTCCAGGCAAGAGGACGTCAATGCCACCTGACCACCACAAGAATAATACTGAACCATTTCAACTCCGGTCTAAGTTAATTTATATAATGCATTTTAGACACAATTGAGTGCATCATTTAATAATTTCTCAAAGACTGGTGGTGGTGGTAAAATACCTCTATAGCCACAGCTGACCCGGGGCAGAGATGTGGCAGCAGTGTTGCCATAAAACAAAAAAACAAATAATGTTACTATCTACATGAAGCCCTTTCACTGCATTTTAATACTCTTTATAGAAAAAAAAACTAGGACCAGACCAAAAACCAGGACTAAACTAGGTCTAAACCAGAGCAAAACCAAGGTTAAACCGAGTCCAATCCAGGACTAAAGAAAGCTAAACTAGGCATAGGTATAAATTAACCCTGAACTAAACCAGATCAAAACCAGGTTCAAACCAGGGATTGGTTTATCCAGAACCAAATCTAATATAGGCCTAAATTAGAAAAACGTGTAAACTATGGATAAAGGACAGGACTACAAAGGACTAAACCAGGTCTACACAAGGTCTAAACTGGGACTAGTCAACCTCAAACATGCACAACAGACTAATCCTCCAGCTATAGGTACACCCTGACCAAGATCCTGGCTGAAGATCTGGAGATGGGTCCCCGGGCGCTGCTCTGCGGTCTCCAACTGCTCCCAACAAATCGCCCCAGTGGCTTTGGAGGAGGGGTCAACGGCAGAGGACACATTTCCATACAGGAACTATAAACCATAACAACAATATTGCTTTGTGAGATTACCCAGAAATAACCGTAACACATCCATTAGTTTCATTCTTGTCAGGTCCGTACTACATTAAGCTGACTAATGCATTTAAGAGCCATCTATAGCCATTAGTCAAGCCTCTTTTGAAACCATCTATTTTCTGTCTGTAATTAAATATGAATGTCCGATATTAACATAAACCGTGAATGAGCAGGTTGTTAATATCACATATTTTGCTCATCAGGCAAAATTAGTGTAATTCATCCACACTTATCACCACTGTGTATCCAATGATTGGGTGAATGCATTGTTGACCAGCCTTAAGAGGAATTTAATGTCCCCAGTGTAGGAGTATCATTCAGCCTGAACCAGGACTAAACCAGATCAGTTAATTTAGCACTAAACAAGGTCTAAACCAATGTTGGGTGTAAGCTAAAATGAAACCAAGTCTAAATGAAGCCAAAACCAACCTCACACCGGGGCTAAACAAGGACCACCCCAGGCCTAAACTAGGAACAGATGTAAACTAAGGTCTAGCCAAGTCAAGACCAGGACTAATCCAGGGCCAAACAAGGACCTCACCAGGCCTAAACTTGGGGTAGATGTACACAACAGTTCTAAATCAGGACACAACCTCAATTTCACTAGGTCTAAACCAGGTTTAAACAGGACTAAACCATCTCTAAACCAAACCTACAGTACAGACCAAAAGTTTGGACACACCTTCTCATTCAATGAGTTTCCTTTCTTTTCATGACTATTGACATTGTAGATTCACCATGAAGGCATCAAAACTATGAATTAACACATGTGGAAATATGTAAAGTGTCAAACAACTGAAAATACGCCTTATATTCTAGTTTCTTCAAAGTTGCTCTGATTACTGCTTTGCACATACTCTGCATTCTCTTGATGAGCTTCAAGAGGTAGTCACCTGAAATGGTCTTCACTTCACAGGTGTGCCCTGTCAGGGTTAATAATTTGGATTTCTTGCCTTTTCATAGTCATGAAAATAAAGAAAACTCATTGAATGAATGAGGTGTGTCCAAACTTTTGGTTTGTACTGTATGTTATTTAATAAATACACAAAATGTCCTGTGAGACAAATCTCAGTGTTAATGATAGAGGTTCAGCAAATGCCTGAGGATCCAAGGCTGGGGGATCAGTATTTCGATCTGAACTAAGGTTAAACTATGTTGAGGTTTAAACCAGGACTAAACCAGATATACACCTTCTAAAATAGAGATAGATGTAAAATAGGATTAAATAAGGACTAAATTAGTACCAAACCAGGTCTAAACCAAAGATATGTGTAAGCTAAGGCTACACCAGGACTACACCAGGGGTAGATCCAGAGACATAACTTCAAGTGGTAAAGCCAGTGCAAGTGAACTGGGGCCCAGGATTTTGTAATGTTGTGATCACAATTTTTAAAATTTTTTCCACCGTAACACCATAACTTGTCCACCACTCTGACTAACTGTCATTGGGCATTTGATTTAAATTGGCAGATTTTGGTTTTATAACTTTGAGTACAGCTTTTAAGAAAATTCTTCAAAATCAAGCATTTTATTATATGTCACATAAATTCCCGCAAAATCCTGGAGGGAATAAACCAGAATAAATGCTGGTCCAATCCAAAACAAAAGTCAGTCTGTGTGACAGGGGCTCAGTCGTTGTGTGGATGTGAACATGAATACTGCATGATTCTGGGACAGCTACTGCACTAAATCAATACTATCCAGTTTCTCTTCTAACAGGAGATAGAATCTGTACACGGCTGTTGTACCTGTTATTGTCAGCTTGTTACAGCGTGCACCCGATACATTTTACATGTTACAATACAGTCTATGTATCTTAACAAGAGGAACAGTGATCTATATAGAACAGCAATAGATGGTCAGTATTTCCAGTGTATTAGGTTCTAAAGTTACGTGTAAGTCTTCAGCTTGTCTTTTGATCTGATCTCTGATTATGTAATTCAGATAATAAATAGACTAGCATGTCACTGGCCATTATAAGAAATGTCATCACAAATTCAAAGACAGATACACTGTAAATTACAACTCTTAATTATTTTTTAAACGAATAAACAGAGCAAACTAATAATATGCTCACTGCACATGAAGTGGATCCCTCTATCACATCTATAGCCTGTCTGTCCTGGGAGTGGATCCCTCTATCACATCTATAGCCTGTCTGTCCTGGGAGTGGATCCCTCTATCACATCTAT
>JAVQKC010078229.1:0-11565 GCA_036025475.1 Philypnodon macrostomus | reverse complement strand
GTGAATTATGTAATTGTCATTAATCGTAGAAGTACCAAACGCAACCCAGTTCTGCATCTTCATGATATGTACCTGTGTGCGCAACAGTTGAAAAAGATCCAGCAAAGACTTTGAGTTATCAAATCGATACAGTTAGGCGTGCAAATGTTGAAACTGATCCGGCAATTCGTTTTTGAGTTATCGCATTCACAGCTAGGATCTGCGGACGCGGATGAACACTGACGTGATTCCATAATATCGTTGCTTCGCCGATATAATAACCAAAATCAGATCAAAAATATAACTTACATTCCTCCATACAAAACTGATTCCATTTAACTTTGTTTACCTTCATACACAACAACTCTACCTGCCGCGTACTTCTTTAAACTTACTCAACTTGCCCCTGAGCAGTCATATTATTATCTGCTGTGCCTGCGGCTCATCATAATCACCCCTGGCTTTTTACATTAAACATGCTTCAGTATCAGCTATCGAAGTGCGCACAAACTGACATCACATGGGAAAATGTTGTTGACACAGCAGCCTTTCACGTGGAATGCGTTTTTTCCTGGTGTCCTCCCTCACAATAGTGATACCATGACAGAATCCAGTGTGTAGGAGAGTCCCAACCATACTAATTAAATATGGTCCCAAGCTAAAACTCAGTAAGACGGCTTTTACAGTACCAGCAGCAGCAGCTGAAAGAGCTCAAAATGATGGGCATCTCAAAGACAAACAAGGCACATGCCAGAGATAGAATGTGCTCAGAATGCAGTAGCTTAGAACTGTGGGGAAGCAGACTTGTACAGATTATCTCTATTCAGCAATTGGGCATTTCCTCCAAGAGAATCCTAGAAGGAAGTCGGCATTGTGAGTATGTGGTTCTGCTTGATATCTAAATGTTTTAATTACAAAACCTTTAGATAGATCAGTATTTCTCAAACATGTCACAGCAAGTCAGCCACCAAGGATAAAACAGACAATGATTCATTTCTAATTAATAAAACATTATGGACTATAGCAGGAGTCAACTTGATCTAAAACCAGACTTAAAATATAACTTTTAAATGTGGTATGCGTGTGCCAGATATAGTAAGTAGACATAGACAGAACTTACTGTCTCTCTTGCATTTATATCATGGGTTTCTATGATCAAGCATTCTTAATAATTGCAGCACCAGAATTATTAAGATCTTCAGAACATTCCTGCTCTATAGGCGAGGCACTGTGATCATCAAAACACCACCTCATCACGACTCTTATCTGTCACCTGTTTATACGAGACATTTACTGCAGTTGAAGCTGCAAATGACTGAAAAGCATCAGGACGCTCCAACATCTGTGACGTGCGCTCATTAATCACAATCTCACCAAGAGATTATTTCACCCACATAAAAACAAAACAAAGAGGGATTTGTCACTGCACTGCTAACAACAAATATGACAATAGTCTAAAAAATTGTTTTAATGAGAAAGTGTAGAAGAGAAGAAATGTAAAAACTGTCTGTGTGACTGTTTGCATTTATGTCAGGTGTGAGTGATTTGAGCAGTGTACAGATCGATGGGGGCATAACTTTGCACAGGCCTTCAAAACTTATCTGTTCCTATAAGCCCCGGTGAGACGTACAGCTCAAGGAGAGAAGAAGGAAACATTTTTCAATGCAAATGACATCACCCAGGGCAAAACACAGCCAAAAGTAGGAGCTGGCTGAATGCAAATCTCACCCCTCCATCTGTTACTATTCCCCTCAGCCACTGTGCCAGGACGGTGAGGCTGCCACAGTGCTACCTGTTTGCCCCCTGGTCTCTCCTGAGTGCAGCAGTTCTTTATAACAGCACTAACATTGTGCTGACCATACTGATAGAGCTCTGCTGCTCCTCAGGACCTAAACAAGCAACACTCCTCAAACTGATTAATGAGGCGGCAGCAGCTGTGGCCGCCGATGTCCGGACAAGACAGACTCTAATTAGTTTGGCCACTGAATGTATTAGGATCATTGCTTCTATAATATTTGTTGATGAATGTTTGTTTTTGAAGTTCTCTACAGTATAACCTGTTTCGTTTGCTTCCACAGCACACTGCACTAAGGTGAGTCTGAGGCGAAGGGGTCGACAAAAAAGTGGCGCTGAAAAATAAATGTGCTCTGTTAGCCACATTAGATGAGTTTCTTTGGGAAAGTCAAAAGTGTAAAGTTCAGCAGGACGGCAAACAAGTGAAAAGGTGAACGCAAACAAAACAAATAAGTCCAATAAAAAGTGATATTCTCAGAGGCTGGAGCTCTGTGAGCACATAAAAGACACAGACGTGCACTGCTGTCAGGGCGCTTTGTGTTCACCATTCATGGCTGGGGTTTTAATGAAAACTGTCATAAGGAAAAGGTGGCACTAAAAGTAAATTCTGGCATCAAACAGCAGAGCACACAAAGCTCTGTGCCTTCAGCCTAATAGCTATAAACAGCTGATGTGCTGTCATGGCAGAGCTAAGAAAAGCCCATATTTCTGCTATAACAATCACAAGGTAATTTTGATAATATTATACTGAAACTGCAGACAGATCATGTGGATGTGCTGACAGTCTTAACACCTTGATGGGGGAAAAGTGCTATTGATAGCGCTTCTTTAAAAGGCAGACTATTGACTGAACCTAAAGGAAATGTGCACTCAGCAGAAATCTCCCTGCGTGAGAAATTGCCACACTGGGACACGCAAAACACCACACACAAGACACACACATGGGCCTACACATATGAGCCTACACGCACCTGTGCACAAATATAGGGCTTTTCAGCACAGGAAACCCCACAGGAATACAAAGTTGAGCATCAGTTTTCTGAACACACTTCCTCAAAGCCAGGTGTGGGCCTCTCCATAATCACAAGCCCTCCATCTATACGCACACCTCAGATACTGGAGCTGCTCTCACAAGATGCAAACCAAAGAGGATAGTGGAATAATTCTGAAAGTTTTCCATTTCACTGCAGCACAAATCTCTTTCAACAAACACCTGGCTCATCAAGACCTCTGCAGATGTTCACAGCTGATCAGCAAAGTTGAGTTTGTGAAAATTGCATTTTTAACACATCAGAGTTGTTTGAAAAAATAAATAAATAGATACGCATTTAAATCATCTTCTTCCATTTATTCCTGTTAAGAGTCACAGTAGTCTGGTGCTGCCCCACGCCACTATGGGCCTTAGGTGGGGTACACTCTGTACAATGGCCAATTGGGCTGACACTATGATGCATAGAGAACAATTTGCTTGAACATTTATTCGCTAGGGGCAATTTTGTTTTTTGGTGGCAGGAAACGGAAGTGCCCAGAAAAACCCACCGGGAGAACATGCAGACCAGGTTGGCCCTCATATATATTTGATCTTACCCCAAAGTATTATTATTGGCATGTCAAATTAGCATTCAGAAAACATTCTAAGAACATCACCAGCCCAAAATGTACCTGCTAGGAAAATCATATTTAGTTTGTTTTTACCACTTGTCATTCAAGGTGTGACACGCCATCCGGAAAATGTGGCATAACATCAGAGTCTCTCCGAATGAGTCGCTGAGTTTGGAGGAGTGTAGCCATGACATTTTCTCAGACATATTCAGGTATAACGACATAATACTGACATAACACTGATGGATACTATGTAGAGATTGGTTCTACATCAACATTACTGTGGGATAGAAATTAGAGGCAACTTACCAGCTGGGTGAGTCACTAACTGGAACATCTGTCAAAATGAGGCAAAACAGCGGCCATTAGACAAGGCTTTTCAGCAACAGAAAAACACGTAATCACGAAGATGCACAACGTTATCATCGCAATTAAAAGTAAGTTTCAAAAGCTGTTAGTGACTTTGTATTTTTCAGCAAATGTCAAAGAAAAAGCTGAAAAAATTATCCAAAGCACTGGTTTCCCAACTGTGGTACAGGGTCCACTAGTGGTACACAGTCTCTTTCTAGTGGTCATTTGAAGTTCGTCTTGATTTAGATTAATTTGGTTTAGATTAATTTTAGTCCAATAAGATGAAGCACAGGACAAATGGGTGCTGTATTTCCGACCAACACAAAGGGGTACAAGGAAAAATGTCGTTAAACAAATGCAATGATTGACTTTCTCAGGAAAATCGCTATATAAACTAATGTCATGTGGTGAGGGAGGGACCTGAATTCCCTGCTCTGCTACTGAGCTTCTCCCAGTTACATAACAGTCCTCCACTATTAGACGTTACACTGTAAACCCAAACATATTACCTACAAAAACAAATACGTTGCTATGCTAAGATATTTAGTTGCAGTAATGTATACATTTTAAGTACATGCAGGCAATGGTTTTTTCTCATATATCTTACTGCATGACAGCATGGGCACAGGCTGCTCCTACTGCAACCAAATGTATTGGCTCGTTATACAATCGAGCATTTAAAATTATGGATAAAAAGACAATCCGTCATCATCATTATACCATCGTTAAGAAATACAATTTACTGAGTTTTGATAGTTTTAGCAATTTTTCTTTGCTCTAATTAATTCACAAATGCATTAATCGTTTAGCACCTGAGCTCTTAAGTACCTAAATAGTAACAGAGTCACTAGAAGCACCACCAATCACGACTGTAAAACACCATACTGCAGGACTAGCTTTGGACAGACAGCCTTCTCATATAAGAGCTGTAAGCTCTGGAACTCACTATCATCGGACATCAAGACCATACCTGACTTTAACGTGTTCACTAACAAACTTAAGAAATGGGTGAAGACAAACCAGAACTGCTCTCATTTTTAAATATGTGATGATTTGGTGTAAATATATAGATTTATTTATACTGCAAGATATTCATGTTTTATATTTTTGATTATGTTAGTATTTTAAGAAGGAACTAGATTGTGTTATTTAAATTATAATTGGTAGAAAAGCCCAACCAGGGACAGGAGTCGAGAATTAGCTTTAGCTATAAACTCTAAATGCCTAACTTTAGAAAGATGTTAGCTTTTTACAGTCATAATATAATATATAATCTACAGTAGTCAAGTTTCTTGTACTTTATTGAGTTGAATAAACCCAAATAAATTAACGTAATCAGTTTCCCTTGTTGATTTGAGTTTAATTAAATTTATCAGGTTTTACAGTGTATCAATACCCAGGATCCAGCTCACATCTCCACACAGACCACTTAACGGATTAGCACACACTCCGGCTTGGTGGAAAAAAGCTATTTAATTAAACACTAATCACTTTGCTTTGACCAACATAAAGCCCTTATAGCTTTACCTTAGATGGCCTGTTCAGCAAAACGAGCCCGGCACTTCATATATCACGACTTAACTATCAACAATACATCTACTGCGCAACCTGAAAGGCCAGCGTTAACCATGCCTGTCTACTCCAGGAAATAATTAAGCCTTGTTTACCAGAAGATTAAAAGGCCTATTGGAACAGAGTAAGTAACAAAACCAGTTAATGTGTAGTGAATCAATTACATGACCATTATAATAAAGATAATTTGACATTACTATTAGTAACATTGTTGACTAAATAAATTAAGTAAATGAATTAGTAAATGTAAATAGTAGCAACTTTCCAAAAGACACTGTATGATATACTGGTGGTTTGGGACCATGGATCTATTATAAAAGCAGGATAGTGGGTAGCAAGATGACTGCTGTTGATTTCAATATATTTCGCTCGATGGTGCGTGATGCAAAAAGAGTTATTTTCTTCTGCGTTATTTCCACGTTGTGGGCACCGCCGTTTCCGCATTATAGAAGCCGACATATCCGCAGCCCTTAGAGCAGGCTGCGCACTACGGCCCCCATCTTAGTGCCCACGAATCATGTGATTGGTTCAGACCAATCAGCGTGAAGGCGGTATAAAACGGTGGCATGACAAGGAATAAGTTATTTTTTGGCCGATTTAGGGGTTTTTAAATAGAGAAAATGATGTAAAAATAGAAAATAAACACCACTAAATCTGACCATTTTAAAAGTTCTAAGTGTCCTGACAGCCGAGCACTAGGTGTTTCTTTTTACAGTGTGGTTAATGGGAAAAAATATTTTTGGGCTTGCTGCAGTACCACCAAGTGGCCACTACGCTTACTGGCATCAAAGGAGAGGGGGCAGTATTTTATCCTGTTTTTATAATAGATCCATGTTGGCAATTAATTTTATAACAATGGTGACTGAATGTTGAGCTACTTTAAAATATGTATTTTGTAGATACAATGGTTATTCCAATTTTATCATATTTTAAGTCTTAATAAATCAAAAAGTACCCAAAAAACAAGTACAATTACCTCCCTTAATCATTTTAGAAAAAATAACTTGATTTGATAGGGTCACAATAATTAGGTCCCATCAGCAGACCACTGAACTAATGCAGCTCATGGGCAAACAGTTCTGTAGTTTGGAAAAAGGAAATGAAAATAAATGATACACATGTTTAAATAAATATTGTCTTATGCAAGTTCCGGCCTAACAAGGAACTGGCATAGAGGATGTTTTTGAAGTTGTTTGGGATGTGAACAAACTGGAATGTTTACTGTAAAAGTCAAAATAGTTAGTTGCAGATATAAATTATTAATAAATAAATACATAAATTAAGATTGCCTTTTGAATTATTAAAGCTTTGTTGCTAAAGCAGGCTACAGGCTGGCTTTCAAACTCATTACGTCATTTTTTGGAGTTTGATTACTTTTCCTTGCAGTCCTAGTAGGTAAGCCCTCTGTCACCCAATCAATATGTGCCTTGTTAATAATTATTACTTGTCTATATTATGTCAGTTATTGTATTATTACCTGAAACTGGAATGGCTGCTACATCTTTTGTTGAGCTGTCCCCCTGTCCCGCAGGAGGTGAAGCTTCTTGTACCGTAGTCTCTGTGTTTGTTTGTAAATTGCATTTTGACGTCTCAATGTTTTCCGTTTTAGACAAATCCACAGACTGAGACGTGGTTCCTTTACATTGCTCCGCCAGGCTTTCTTCATCTGCGCTGTCCTCAAAAACAAACTCTTCGCCCTGCTCCTCATCCTCCTCTTCCTCATCATCTCCCTTCTGGGGCTGCTCAGACATCACAGTCGACATGATGATCACTGAAAGATAGAGATAGAATCAGGTTGCAAAAGTGAGATGTCAGTCATATCAGGCGGGATGACAAAATGATTGATACTGTATTACCATATGAACACATTTCACAGAGGCAAAGATAAGGGAAATTTTGTTCAGCAGCCGTGATATCATATAAATCATATTATAAGATACAGATGTGACAAGGTTTGATGTACTGGAAATTATTTAGATTTACTAGAAGAATTTTTGCAACAGTCAAGCAATTTACGACTAAAGAGCTGAAATTAATCTGCTTCTTTTAGTAATTATATCTTTGGACTTACTTAAAAAGGCAAAGCACATACCAGCCTGTAAAGGAATGCACTTAGGTGTTGGTTATAAAACATGCCATTAAAGCTGTATTATATTATGAGAGAAATGTGTACTCTGTTTTGTAACTAAAAACTAACTAAAGATATCAATTGATATTAACACAGAGCTGGGTACCTAATTAAGTGGGCAGTGACTGTATGGATCTATGTAGTAAATCTAAAAGTGAATGTGTTTAGTGACATGTTAATATTAAAAAGAAAAAGAACTTGAAGAAAATGCGTTTGAACGGACTGTGCAGACCTCAATTATCTAAAAGGGTAATTCCATTATGTCTTATCAACATTGGTCTACCCAGGCAAATATTAATGTTTGAACTCACACATTACCAACTGGATATATAATGTAATTATCAGACATAATCAGACATTGTGTGATTTTAAAGGCCTTGAACACACTGCACGTGATTCCCGTGCGGCAGTCGCAACGTCAAGCGAGTTTTTACTTTCGCTCCCACCTCAGCAGATTAGAGCAGCCACACTGCACACGTGAAGACACAACATCTGCGGCACGTCTTCCTGTAATACACATCCCGCCAAATGTGAATTTTTTTTTTAAACATTGCATCTCCGGGACGCTTGTGTGCAATGTATGTTGGGTACACTGATTTTAAGTGTGACGATAACTCAAAAACAAATTGCCAGATCAGTTTAAAATTTTACACACAGATACATATCATAAAGATGCCAAAATGGTGGACTGATTTTATCATTAATTATATTGGCGAAATAAGAGTTTCGATATTATGGACAGGGACGGAGCCAAAAGGGGTGGCAGGGGTGGGCCTCGTTTATGATGTACATTAGCCATGTGCAGAGATTTATGTATTTTACCTTTAAACATTGTAATGCTAAATAAGCATCGTTTTGAAAAGTAACTTGTTTCCATTAAAATATTACAGTATTTGACTAAACTAGAGTTCTACAACCTTTTGAATACAAAGAAAATAGTAAAGAGCCACAGCCCAAATGTGCATGGCCTGATAGTAGAATAGACCAAATGCCAACTGCAGTGGGTATATTATTTGTTAGTGGAGTTTATTAATTTAACGGTCTGAATACAAAGAGAGGAACCAGCTCATTAAGACAAATGGCCTTGTAGCTTTATAACATTGTTTTATAATTGATTACACGTATATGAAGGGATGACAGTGAAGCAGCTCAAGTGTATGCCTGTCACTTACTCAACTAACAAAAGAGAATTTCTTTTTAGTCCTCTCCCGGTTGGGTTTGAAATGTGTTCTTTAAAGCAGTTTATGTTTAGTTCTTGTTTAGTCCATGGTGCAGTTTTATTTCTTGTTTGGTCATGGTGCAGTCCAGGCTTTTGTTGAGTGCTGGTGTAGACGTTGTGTAGTCATATTCAAGATCTTTCATTTCTCTTTTATAGATAGACCCCTCTATAAAAATCACCCCTTTGCCACTCCTTGTATTCGCTCGCTTCCCCACTGATTAACGACTCACCTGCGTCCGTGTCACAGATGTGTGAACGCGATAACTCAGATCAGTTTCAAATTTTACACAGTTACATATCATAAAGACGCTGAACTGGATTGATTTTAGTGCTTCTAAAATTAATATCAATTAATTAATTAAGTAATCAATTAATTAATTACCTAAAGCTGTGAGAATTATTGATCTCTAGACACTTACATATCATGAAGATGCTGAACTGGATTGATTTTGGTACTTTTAATACAATTCATTACAATTCATTAATTAAATAAGTGATACATTTTGGCAGAGTGATCTGGGCTAGTGTATATTTAATATACATAGGCACATTACAGAGGTCAAATAAAGAATGCCTCTATAGCGCCCCCATGTCTTGGACCCCTATGGGACCCTGGACACACTTACTTTGGCAGAGAGCAATGAACCTTGGTACAGTGATTCTCCACAGTGTACCCAACATAAAATATTATTATGAGCCCGCCCTACAACAAACAGGAAGTTGAAATTTGGAGGTCAGGTATTTTTGACAACCTCTAACTTGCACATACTTTGCCCGATTAGGCTCAAACCTGAAACACCTAATGACCGCCCAACTGAAAGAAGAATGTAGTTTTAGGGAATTTTACAAAAAAAACATTCTTCACAAACATCCAGACAAATCAAAAAAAGTCAAATAGACCCTTCCCATGTTTGTCATGGTTTGGGGGCGAGGCCTCTTAATTGCTTGTTAACAATATTAAAACCCTTAGAAATCACACAAACAATGTCTAATTAAGGTGCGTTGATGACATAGCAGTTGTAGCAGACGTTTGGGGCCGTTTCGCCGATATACACTTTCCTGTTGGGGACGACAGCACAGGCCTTGTTAAGTTCTGACATTGTCCTTAGCATGTTTGGCCAATGAAGTGTTAAGCTGTCCATACACCAAAGTGACCCTCGCCCATCTGAAGCCATCTGACCGGTTTTGCCATCGCTCACCTCTGGATTTTTTATGTGTATGCATTTTTATGTTTATGCCCCCATCCCCATGACGAAAGCCATCTGACCAGTTTTTGGGCGATTTAGCTGGTTGAATCGGCATCTCGAGTCTTTACGCACAGACCGCTCTGATTGGCCTAGCACTACGGCTGCCAACCCCAATCAGCTCACGGGAGGAAGAGGGGAAGTGATGAGAGCCTAAAACCACAACGATAGTGTCACATACCAAAAAAACCCCTAAAGGACAAAACTAGAAACATCGAAGGGTTCAGTCAACACTATAAAAACGTCCGATAGTAAGGGATGTACCATAACATAGCTTGGCAATATCTTAGAAATAACTTAGCTGGGATTTACGTCATATCACTTCCTGTTATCGTTGTTCAAAGTCTAGCACCATCTGCTGCTTTTAAGGGGGCAATTACATCACGCGCACGCATAAGGCACAATCTTGTCTCTTCGGTGTATGAAGAGGGGAAAGGGAGACTCGACACGAGAGGAGATGAGCCGTCACTTCGGCGGCTGTCGCTGAGTTTCTTTGGTGTGTTGAGCCCTTTAGAGGATCCCAGAAGAGGACGCAGCCCACCATTCACCTCTCTATAAACTCAACAGAAAAGTCCAACATGGCGGTGCCCTATTTTACAAGAAAGTGGAAAATATAACTAGTTCAATAATTATAAAACTTGTATTATTTTATACGAGCCATCCTCTACTGTCAACCCGGTCTACATCATGGGTGAAGTGTTGTGTGATGATTTTATTGTTTCTTGCAGGTTCATCTGATGGTGACAAACAGACTGTTGCAGTAAAGGACTTGTTGGAGGCTATTTACCCCAGAGCTGACAGGCCCGACTTTGTGGTCCGACTAGAGCCCATTCAGACGACCACCAAAGCAGTGTTTCAGTACCTCACCACAGAGGAAGAACTGGCCCGATATCCACCACAGACACCCAGGCACGTTATGTTTCAATGTATTCAATAATAGAAACCTACTGTACTGTGATGAAAAATACATGCAGCTAAGTCTTTAAGGGTTGAGTGTAAGTAATATCCTATTAACTATACAGAAGAGGCAAAAAACTGTAACTGAGTTGAAATATTCATGCAGACGGTTCCTATACAGTTTAATATCCATTTGTAAAACATACATTTTATAAAATTGAATAACATTATTATCATTATTATTATATCCGCGAAACAACGATATTATGGAATCACGTTGGTCCACGTCCGCAGATTGTACATGAACAAGATAACTCAAAAACTAAATGTCAGATCAGTTTCAACAGTTGCACACAGGTACATATCATAAAGACGCTGAACTGTATCAATTTGGGTGCTTCTACGATGAATATTAATTAAGTAATTAATTAATTACTGGCCAAAATTGTGAACGCAAAAAAAGTCTTTGCTGGATCTTTTTCAACTGTTGCACACAGGTACATATCATGAAGATACAGAACTGGATTGAGTTTGGTACATCTTCGATTAATGACAATTAAATAATTCACAAATGCTGTTGATGCACTTATATTGAGCCAATAATCCTGCTGAACATAAACAAAACTGCATGCATTTTGGCACATTGATCCGGGCAATTGTATACTTAATGTACATAGGCACATTACAGAGGTCAAATAAAGAATGCCTCTATAGCGCCCCCATGTTTATGACCCCTAGGGGACCCTGGACACACTTACTTTGGCAGAGAGCAATGAAAC